>JAOXJP010015930.1:0-17544 GCA_025762735.1 Platanus orientalis | reverse complement strand
CACGATATTTCGCTGTACATGGGGGTATCGTGTCGCACACCTGCGATACCGGTACGTCTCGCGCGATACAGGCCGTATCGCGCGAGATTTTGAACTATGCTCGCCACCTTTATTTGAATGAAAGAACTTGATTTTCGAGTGAAACTGAGTATCAACCATCTTAAGAAACAGTTGAAAGACAGAAAAAACACCTAATGTTTTATATCCAACAAATAAACCAAAGTGGTGTAAGTGTAATCATGAACAAAAGTTTCAAAATATCTGTATCTAAATAAAGAGGTAACAAGGGCTGGCCCCCACACATTCAAATGAACAATAGTAGATGGAGAGGTATTTCTACTAGTATTAGAGACATAAGAAGATCTACAATGTTTAGCGAATTCGCAAGTTTTGCAATAAAAACTAGAAGTTGAAATTGAACGACTTAACACCGGAAGAAGTCTCTGTAACAAGGAAATGAAATGTGGCCAAGATGGTAATGCCATTGCAATAACTCTATCAACAAGGAGGGAGGAGCACTATCCAATGGCATTGCTTGCTAAACTAGAGATGCAACATGAGAACACTCATTCATAAGAGAAATCCCTTGCTCCCCATGACCTCTACCAATTGTCTGCTTCATCTCCAAGTCTTGAAAAACACAATAAGAAGGAAAAAAAGTGACTACAATTCAAAGACTTTGTACAATGATTCACAAATACAAGATTAAGTTTAAATTAGGAAAATGAAAATAAATGAGATAAGACAGACGATGCAAGAGGAATACGTCCACTACCAGTGACTGAAGACAAGGAGCCATCAATAATTCTAACCTTGTCCCAACCAAAACATACACAATAGGAGGAAAAAAACTAGAAAAATTGTTTATACGATGCGAGGCCCCTAAATCAGTGATCCAAGAAGGACTAGGGGTAGTAGAGGAAGCTGCGGGTGTCGTCTTGAGTACCTGCGAAAGACACATAAAAGGTGGAGGTAGCTCCAGAATAGGAATCCAGTTGGGCCATAAGACAGTGTAGAGAGTCCATCTCCTCCCTAGTAAACCTGATGCTAGAAGAGGACTTAATAGCTGAGGTTGGATCAGGAGGAGAGACATGAGCATAAATCTTTATGGGGGTGGCAACATCTGCACTCGATCGTCCACCACTTGGATGAGATGAACCTCCACAGCTACCACCTAGAGCACCACACTGTGGTCGACAATGTAGGTCCCAACAATGCTCTTGGTATGACAAGAGTCACCATAGTGCTTGCAACATAGTCAATTCAGGTTATCTGGGCCAACACTAGCCCAACGGCAACCTCTACCACCCCCACCACCACCACCACCTCTGTAAGACAAAGGCGAGAGCAAACCTCTCAGCTAAAGGAAGAGGCTTTGGCATAGCATTTCTATGATGCTCCTCACCATGATGGTAGGAGTAAACCTCAAATAGGGAAGGAAGAGTATCATGACCAAGGAGCTGGCTCCTGATAGGCTTAAACTTCAGATTGAGACCCACAAGCAACTCAAAGAATATTCTTTTCAACATATTTGTGAACAACAGTAGCATCAACAGAGCATAGAGTAGGAAGAGCTTCTTAATGATAATCTCTTTCCAGATATGACGTAGACTAGCATAATAAGGTGAGACTAACTGGTTGCCTTGCTTCAACTGCTACACTCTCTACCTTTCAAAAAAAAAAAAAAAAAAACTGCCACACTTTCTGCCACAACTCATTAACCTGAGCAAGCTGCCAACTTCAGAATAAGTCTTCTCAAGAGCATACCATATTTGTTTGGAGGAAGACCGTAGAAATAAATGTGTTGCTAACATTGGGTTGCATGGAATTGAGCAACCAAGAAACAACTAAGACATCTTCAACCCACCATTTTGCAAACTTTGGGTCTTTGGGATATGGGGTAGGTGCCTCACACCAGAAATATGCTCCTACTTGCCTTTCCCAAGGATTGGTTGATTGGGACCAAGCTAGATAATTTGTCCCATCAATCTTTATGGTTATTAATTAGCCAGTAAAAAAAAGAGTATCCTTAACAACTGAACCATGACCTGGAATGCTTACATTCGAGGTAACTGGAGAAGGGGTTGATTCATTGACTTGAGACATGATCACAAGATATCAAGAATATTATCTCCACAAAAGATGAGGCTAGCAAGTTGACAAAACCTAAGGAATTCTAAGTGTCAGACACGACACTAATATCACCCACCCACAAACACCTTGTGCATTCAGCCAACAAAAACAATATTCCAAGCACACATTGAAGAGGACACACTTCCATAAGCACCAAATACATGAATTATTAGATTATATGTTTGAGCCAAAGAAGAAGAAGAAAGAAAAAGAGAAGAGAGAGGAGATTACGATTTTGAGAATCGTATTACAAAAATATTTCTCTTTATACGAATTGTTTTTATTTATACTTGTAGAGAGTTGGTATACCATTGAGTATGGTATACCGTACATGTACATATATGTAATCACTTTGACAATACTACCCTTAATGTATTGTATCTCAACACTCCCCCTTAAGTCGGTGAATAGATATCCAACATTCTTAGCTTGTATACAATGTATGAAAAATGAGCTCCACTAAACCTTTTTGTGAAGAAGTCTGCAAGTTGATACTTAGTTTGGACAAAAGGAATGCATATATTGCTAGACTTGATATGGTCCTTGATGAAGTGTCGATCAATCTCTACATGCTTTGTCTTATCATGTTGCATTAGATTATGTGCAATGTTGATAGTAGCCTTATTATCGGAAAAAAGACTCATTGGATCCTTCACAGGAAATCCAAGTTCATCAAGTAACATCTTTAGCCATAAAGGTTAACAAATCCCATTGGCTATAGATTGAAATGCAACTTCTACATTGGACCTAGCCACTACTGATTGTTTCTTGCTATGCCATGTAACAAGATTTCCCCAAACAAAGGAGCAGTAGTCTGAAGTAGATTTTCTGTCAGTCAAGGAACCAACCTACTCTGCATCTGAATATACTGTCACAACTACACTTTGATGATCATATCTCTTCCTTTCCCTGGGTAACCCTTCAAGTATTTTAGAACTCTGTATGCACCTTCCATATAAACCTGTGTAAGAGCATGCATAAATTGGCTAATCACACCCACTGCGAATTCTATTTCTGGTTTAATTAAGGACAAATAGATAAGAAACCCCACAAGTAACATATTTAGCCATAGAAGTTCACAAATTGCATTGGCTATAGATTGAAATGCAGCTTTTGCACTGGACCTAGTCACCACTAATTGTTTCTTGCTACGCCATGTAACAAGATTCCCCAAACAAATGAGCAGTAGTCTGAAGTAGCTTCTCTGTCAGTTAAGGAACCAACCTACTCTACATCTTAATATGCTGTCACAACAACTCTTTGATGATCATACTTCGTCTTTTCCCTTGGCAACCCTTTAAGTATTTTAGAACTCTGTATGCACTTTCTATATGAGTCTGTGTAAGAGCATGCATAAATTGGCTAATCACACCCATTATGTATGCTATTTCGGGTTTAGTTAAGGACAAATAGATAAGAAGCCCCACAAGTCGCTGATATCTACTAGCATCAATCAACCTTTCACTGTCATCTTCTTTGAGCCTGATTTACTTCAATGGGTGTAGCACAAATGGGTGTAACACATGGCTTACACCTCATCATTCCTGAATCCTTTCACAAATCCATGACATTTTCTTTGGCAAATAAAAATTCAATTTTTAGACTTTGCAACTTGAATTCCAAGGAAATACTTAAGAGAACCAAGATCATTGATTTCAAATTCTTTGGATAGATAGTTCTTAAGTTGTGCTACCGCCACTTCATCATTGCTTGTAACCACAAGGTTATCAACATATACAATAAGAGCTGTCACCTTTTGACACCCTGTCTCTTCATAAACAATGCACGATTTGATTAACATTGTTTATACCCATTCTTGATCATGGTTGCCTGAAACCTTTCAAACCAAGCTCTTGGTGACCGTTTAAACCATAACATGCCTTTTTTGGCTTACATACTTTGCCTTTTACACTTGGCATTTAGAATCCAGGTGGTGTATTCATGTATACTTCATTTTCCAAATCGCTGTGTAAGAATTCATTTTTCACGTCAAATTGGAGTAGAGGCCATCTTTGATTTGCAGCAAGTGAAATTATGACCCATACTGAATTCATCTTTGCCATAGGGGTAAGGGTCTCCTGGTAATCAATACCAAATGTCTGTGTGTATCCTTTTGCAATTAGGCAGACTTTATACTTGTCAATTGACCCATTCGGTTTATGCTCCACAATGAATACCCACTTACACCCAACTGTCATCTTCCCTCTTGGAAGATCAACCAACTTTGATGTACAGTTCTTTTGTAAGACTTTTATCTCCTCTTCTATAGTAGCCCTCCATTGTGGTTGTGGTAGGACTTCAGGTATACCATGAGGAATAATGATTGAAGACAAGGAAGCAATATAGTTTCGGAAAGAGGAAGCTAAAGCATGATAATTGACATAAAAATGGTGGGCATACTGGTTATATGGTGAGAGGCTTTTGAATTGATGATCCAGGAGTCCTGAGAAGTGGAACTAAACGCTATTGTGACCCGGATCCGTAGCCCATATTCGTGCCCCAAATCCAGATCGGATACTAAATGACACAACCCGATCCTGTACCATGCATGGGGATGATTCCGGTTCTAGTGTGTGACCATGTCCTTCCTATACCAATTCGTCCATTTACTTAAAAGCCTTTAATTCTCTTAATCTAATGACATATCACAATGGAATAATAATATACATCATTCATATCCATTCTTATTTACGTTTTGCAGCGGAATGACATTCATTTACCATTATCATGTTCTATTGCAACGGAACGTAAAGATCTACAAATCCAAAACCCATAGTACAACGTAATATATAAGTCTATCAATTTATAACCAAAGTGCAGTAGAATATATAACATTCATCATCTAGTCTAGCCAATAAACTCATATATCAACTGTAAAAGATAAAGGCTTTCATATGAGCCAACCACCGAATAATAATTCCCCATCTACAAGGGGTATAAAATCCAAGCCATAATAAGTCTTTACAAGATAGAACGGAATCTGGATGTTTAAACATTCCCAAATATCAATAGTCTAGTATCCAAAGATGTCCACAAACTAAAGCCTAAAAAACCAAGGGCTAAATTGCCTAAGTTTTTCTTTTAACGCCTCCAACATGGCTCACATAATGTACTTATCCACTAATCTCAGTTTGAAAAATGGTGTCATTTTGGGTAAGCATGATGGGCTCGTAAGAGGGTATACAAAATATACAATGAAAATGAGGCTAAGACAAGCATGATAGCAATATAGAGAATCAAAATAGAGTAATGATTTCAAATGCATGTGCAAATGCTATAAAAGAGTTCTATACAAATATCCATACTATAATTCAAAGCATAACTATACTTATAGTAACCATGGGGATTTCCAATGAAACCAAATTGTACATGTGCCAATCCATATGGGTCTCCATCAATTACCAAAACCGGATGCAATATAACATATAAAAGATTATGGTAAAACCAAACCAATGCATGCAATAACCTGTAAGGGTCTTTGACAAAACCAAAACTGAATGCATATAACCTAAGTAGAGGGTCTTGAAATGCATATATCCTAAAGAGAGGGTCTCCGACAATTTGAATCATATACAAATAAGCCCACGAATGCGCCTCTTACCACAAATAGCCAACCTGTTAGGGGGTCTTCGGGGTCATAAAGACCAACCCATGAATGGGTCTCCAAGCCACAAAGGCTAACCCACAAAGGGGTTTCCGAGGCCACGACCGGCTAATCCATATAAGGGTTTCCAAGGGTCACAAGGATCAACCCACAAATGGTCTCCAGGGCCACGAGGGCCAACCCAATGAATGGGTTTCCGATGCTATAAAGGCTAACCCACTTAGGGGTCTCCAGGCCCAAAAGGGCAATCTTGGTATCATCACATATCCATATATCCGATGAAATATGTCAAATCTATGCTTATGTAAAGTAATGTAACTACTATATAAGCATGCTATACAAAAATATCCATATATCTCATCTCATATTTGAAGCCAAAACTGAAAATGAAATAAGAGATGCTTGGCCCAATCTAATTGACATATAAGGAACTATGAAATTCAAAACATTTCCAATCCAAATGCAATTAGAGATTAAGCATAATGATCCAAGTACTTCAAAATTCATGTAGAAATCTATAAAAGATGCTTTTCAAATATTCCGAAGGAAACATGGATGAAGTCAACATGTTTAGTCTATCAAAACCTTCAAATAGATATGAATCTCAAACAAACATATAGGGATTCTAAGATCCTAGCATGGAAAACATAAAATTATTTGCAAAACAATATGGATAAGCAAGGAGTGGTGAGACTTTAACAAAATAAATCATAGGCATGAGAAATAAAACCATAGACATGCTATAAATCTTGTAATCCATGGAGATTTAATCATAGAACCACAAAATAAAGGGGTAGAGATCATAGATCCAAGAATCTTAAGGAAGAAATCAAGAGTACATCATTAATATCCACTTTCCCAACCAAATCCATAGAGATCAAACTCTAAAACTTCAAACCATAGAGTAGAGATCACAAATCTTCCCATTCAAAGCTCAAAAATCATTAGAACTAAAATCTTAACGAAGAAAAATGTGTATACCTTGTAACCACTTACTCAAGCTTCTACTTCCTTGAATCAAGAAGTTCTCCTTCCTAAACTTCTTTTCCCTTAGCTTCTTTTTCTCAAAACCTTTCAAACACTCCTCAATTGCAACCAAGTGGTGTAGAACACCAAAAATTAGTAAAAACTAGTGAAGAACTAAAGAAAATACCAAAACAAGGAAGAACCTCTCATGGTGAGAGCTCCCATAGCTTACCTTTCCAAATTGGGGATGGTTTTCCTCATTTTCTTCCTAAAACTCTCTCTTCTCCCCCTTTCTTTTCTCTCTAAGTCTTTCTTATATTTTTGGGTGTAAATTGGGTAATTTGGAGGTTTTGTTTCGTCACAAACAAACCTTAACCTCTAGATATGTCCATTTTTGGAATTTCGGTTTGATTTTTTTTTCATGATTTTTGACTAGTTGAAATTGAAAATTGAAAATTTTCCACTTTTTTAGAATTTCGCAAATTTCTCTTAGACTTGAACACCCTCAAAGTTAGACGAATCGGAATAATATTTGACTGATCGAAACAATTTTCGACCGATCAAAACAATTTTCGACTGATCAAAACTTGAATTTCGACTGATTGAAGTTTGCCAATTTTTCTGGACATTGTCCCTTTTCGTATTCTTTTGGGTCTCTAAACCTTCCCCTGCTTCTATGCACTCTTTTATATCATATTATACTTCTAATTTAGGCCTTTAATCACTTATTTTCTATCTCATTCTCATATTAACTTACTTGAGATTGCTTAGGAATATGTTGGGGGTGTAATAGACGTGGAAAAGGTTGATACAGAAGCCGCAAAAGAAGAGGTAGGTGTTGTTGAAGGATTCTGAAGTTGAGAAACAAATTGACAGAAGACTTTAATTTGCTCCCAAGATAAATTGTCATCTGATGGGACATAGGGTGTAGGAGCTATAGGTGTGAGCTTTGAAGACATGGATGCTACAAAATTTGCACCACCACTGCCTCCACCAAAACCAGACCCACCTTGCTGAAACGGACGTGAAGGCAAGTCTTGTGGCTGCCCATTCAAATCCCAACACTAGTCTTTTGTATGTCTGGACTGACCACAATTCTCACACTTAAGTTGATCCCAATCATCCGAGTAAGTACCAAATCTGCAACTATGATCTCGTGTAGTGGAACCCTCACGACCACCTCGGTTGGAGGTTGAAACAAAAGCTGATTTCTCCACTAAAGAAGATAGGTTCATCACTTATCATCGTCTTTCCTTTCTATGTACATATGCATATACCTCATCCAAGGAAGGGAGAAGAAGCATATGCAGGATTTGAACTTGGATATGCTCATACTTAGAATTTAAATTAACCAGAAATTAAAACACTTGTATTTCTTCAACATGCTTCTTGTAGGTTGTGGCATCTTTTACACAAGAAGGACGGTAAGTGGTATAATGTTCTAGACTTCCAGTTCCTCCACATCTTCCTTAAAGAGGCATAGTAAATTGCTATAGGTTGATCCCCTTCTTTAAACTGTACAATTTTCTGTCGCAACTAGTACACTTTTGCTGTGTGTGTGTGTGTAATCTCTAAATGGGACTTAGACAAGGTCTTCCAAATCCGGTGAGCCATTTCTGGGAATAAGTAGTGATCACTGATTTTGGGCTTCATGGAACTCAACAACCAGCCCATAACCATGCCATTTTTTGTCTTCCACTTACAGTACTTAGGATCACTCTTAGGAGGAACTTCAATCTTGCCTATTAAATAATCTTCTTTATCTTTACCTTGAATATAGATAAGAACGGATTTGGACCATGGAAGGTAATTTTTGCCATCAAACTTCACAGTAGTATTCTGTACCTTGGAGGACTCTCATATGATAAGAGAGTTGTCCATATCACCTTTTCTTCATTTTCTGAGGCTCTGACTTGACTTCTGATTTTCTTCTGACATGTTTTAGCTCATGAAAATCAACATTCACAAGCTGAAAAATCACCCAATACGACCCACACATGCCAACATACACTGTTGCCACACAACACGCACCACTCCAAAGCCAAAAATGTCCTAGACAATGAGCGGACACACCCAAACAACTTCAAACATGGGCTAAAACTCCCACAAATATCATGATCATGCACACAAGATCAATATAGCAAGAAGCAAGAGGATCCATCATGATTGGGCACAAAGAGAAATTTTAGATAATAAGAAATGCCAAAAAATTAAGTAAACAAGAGCTAGGCATTGACACAAGTGGAGAAAAGTTACCAACGAATCTCCAATACTCAACCAAATTGAGTGAGACCACTTTTGGATGAATCCCCACAAAAAAAAGACCAAACTGAACCAATCTACTGAAAACACCCCACATTGATTGGATCGATTAGTTTTGTTAGATTTGGGTTTTTTGATTTTTTTTCAAAGATCTACTTGAAAAACATGTGTTTGGGCTTAAAACAAATCTGAAAAAATAATGAAAATTCTTCTAAAATCACCACAACCCTGGATCTGTTCGCCGTTGTCACTGACACCTCGGTACAGCATGGTTGATGTCAACTTATGTACGGATGACGTAATCCCTGCGTATCGATTTTCTTTGTTGTCATCACTTTTCAATTGGCCCCTGGTTAGCTCTGATACAAACTTGAATTATTAAATTATGTGTTTGAGCCAAAAAAGAAGAAAGAAAAAGAGAAGAGAGAGGGGGTACGATTTTGAGAATCGTATTAGACTTATTTCTCTATACTAATTATTTTTATTTATACTTGTAGTGAGTTGGTATACCAGAGTATGGTATACCGTACATGTATATGTATGTAATCACTCTGACAATACTATCCTCAATGTACTGTATCTCAACATACAGCCTTATACAAGCTGTTGATCAACTATATACCAAAAGAACTCAGCCGAAATGTAACAAGAGGCAAAAAAATCCATATAAATTAATAATAACAGCTCCAACAATATTCCATTCACAACAGTAAATCGAAGTCATATGAGAGCAGAAAACATCATATACAATTGTTGCCTTGATGACGTCAGCAGGTTAAGCACAATAACTCGAAGCTTGTTCTCAGACCTCAGATCAAAGGCAATACTTTGATACCAAGAAAAATTTCACATACTTTCATAGATACTCGATACAAGAATACATGGAAAGGTGTGAGCATTTACAAGTATACCCTATACACCCAAAGACAAATATACCCTTATACAACAACAGTTTGGAGAGTGAAAGTCCATTGAATTTCTTACTTGTTCTATTATTTTTATTTTGTATTTTATTTTGTGTTTTACTTCTTGTTTTATTGCTGTATTTACTTCACTGAATGAAAGATTTGGATGACTATGTGGACTCTGTCTTCACTGCTTGTGCTGGTTCTTTTCATGATCTTTCTGACGTATATTTAAGGAATTACTTCGATGTGACAAACATTGCTCTGGCTTCCCATGGAGGCTGGAGTTGGGACAGTTCGGAATGAGGTTGTTATATATGTTGAGTTGTTTATTATCTTATTCTTACGTTTGTAGGGAGCTACCTTTGTTCTTGATGCTTCAATTGGGTGTTTGGCCTTTTGTATTCTGTATTGTTTACTAATAGTTATTTGACTTGTTCACTTTGGATCTCTTTGCAATTGTCTTAGGAGACTCACTTTCTGATCAAGAAAATATACTGAAACTGTTTTTTTATTAGCTCTATATTAGTTGTTGGTTCACGTTCATAACTGTTATTAGACTTGTAACAAATCGTTATTATCATATCTTTCATCATGAACTTCTGTTTGTGCTTCTTGACTTTCCTGCTTTCTCATTGTCACTCCTCTTATAATGTAGCGCTCACCTGTACTTGGTAATCGATACATACAGTTGGTATACTGCAGCAAAGCAGCCATAAAATTTTCATTTTTTGTTTGTAAGATTTCACTAGTTGCTTCCTTGATCAACAATTGCATTTTTGTACTATTTTTTTATTCTTCTCTGTGGTCCTACCCTTTGGTTAGGCTCCACATATTTTGTATCACCTTACTTTCTATTCCTAATAAACATTTGTTGTTTACTGACAAGGGGGGAAAAGGAACTTTCCGTCTCCAAAACCAAGATTGTTGGCATTAATTTATTTTCGATGTCCCTTGTTATGTTTTATGTTGTGTTGTCCTAGTTCATTGCATTTGTTTTGCATTCATATATTTCTCTTTTTGTTATCAGCTCATGGAAACTGTTGCTGCTTTGCCAAGAAAGTTAGTGGTCTTTGTTACTCATCACCACCATGATCATGTTGATGGTAAGTTATTCCAGCAGCTATTAGAAGTCTAGCTAAGCCTAAGAGTTTCTGCTTCATTTTTATACTCGTGTATTTCTATTTGTTGGGGTTGATTAGTCATTTCTCATAAATGTAGTGGAAATTAAGAAAGTCATGAGATTAGAGACCATTAGGAGTGTTGTAGGTCTTCACAACTCTTCTTATATATTTCTTTAAATCTTGTAACTCTTGGCTTTTCGCATGACATTAAAGTAAGAGGATAGCTTGAGTCTCTCTCTCTCTCTCTCTCTCTCATATCACAGGGCACCATAGCTTTTGATAAGCTAGTCCATCAGGTGGCACTCATGGGGATTTTATTTTTTTTCCCCCTCACAATAGGTCCAACTGACCAAGATTAAGTGGGTTGTGGACCCCTTGGTGGGATGGTGGATCCGTTATCCATTAGGGGCTGAAATTTGACCATAAACAAGCTAAGGGACAAGGAGTTGATTTTATCTGTTTGATGTAGTCCATATGCCTAATTCTTATTATGGTTTAAAGTATCGATATCGCTTGTTGTATTGTGGCTTGGGGATATCGATATGTATCGCATATTGTGGCTTATCGTGGGGAGACGGTGAGAAACGGGGAAAACTCTAATCAAATGAAAGAATTTTTTATGAAATTTTAGGGTTTAATAGAATAAATACTAATACAAACTTATGAATTATTACATATAGAAAACAACCATCTATGATGGATGAGAGAACCATTAGCCTCATGACATATGTTGTCGCTTATAAAATCTATAGAAACACTATGAAAGTCTTGGAATTTTTGAATGAAACTTTAGAAAATGTTATATAAGTATCATTAAACACTTATAAACCATTACACTTTATTACACACGTGGGTATCAATAGTCGGGAGTCGGAACCCTTGTGATACATGTTATCACGCGTGTCTGGAATTTTAAGTGTTAGAGGATGATGTAACATAGGGAGACATACACAATTTGTTTCAAAATGTTCAAAATGTTTGATGTAATTTTATGATTTTTTAATTGAAAATTTTAATTAAATTTTGATAAAAAATATAAGAAAAGTAAAAAAATAAAAAAAACATGGTAGAATTAAGAGAAACATACACTGTATGTTTCAATGTGTTCTAATATGCTTCTTATATTTTTTCAAAATTTTTGGCATTTTTTGGTATTTATTAAATTATTAAATAAAAACAAAAATATTATATTTTCATAAATCTATCAACTTGGTATATTATGTGCAATGAGCTGTAGTATCTCATATAAAAAATAAACCAAACAATGTCCATTTGGTATTATTTTTAAAATTTTACTTTTTTTCTTTTAAAAAAAATAAAGAAATAATTTTAATTTCTGAAAATTACTTTTAACTCCATGACTGTGTAGATCTATCACATATGCATGACGTATAAAAAATTTAGAAGGATTGGAGCAAAAATAGGAAACTTATCGAAGTTTTTGACGAAATTTGGGGTTTCGGCTTCGATCCTTTGATTTGACTCAAATAAAGGTTTTAGATTGAAATGCATTGAAATAAAGTCCTAGATTTAGTTTTAGGAAGCTAGATCTACAAATTTTTATAAAAAGGTTTTTAGCAAGCTGCGATAGGTCGGGAGACATGAGACGTGATACTGTCTGCATTTCTTGTTTCGCAACCTCTTTTAAGTAAAAAACATTAAAACCTCCCATGTATCGCGCGATGCCTGTGATACGTGCCATAATATGGGGGAGGTTTGTACGATATATTGAGTTCAGGAGGGGTATCGTACTCCATACCCACAAATTTGTTTTCCTTGTTATTTTTAGATAACTTGGTGAAGCCTTAAGGGAGTCTTAGTTGTAATTGGAGATTGTAAATGAGTCAAATAAGGGTATGGAATAGGGCTTTTAAATAGTTAATTAGGTTTTTCTATAAGGCATCTCAAGTTGGATAAGGAATAAGTGGGTCACATGGAATCAAATTTTAAATGGTGGGTACCAATATGAAAACACCCTAGAGTTTTTAAAATAAAATTCTCTAGTATCAGTGACACCTATCTATGGCATCAATACACACTGGTGATACATGAGAGATTTTGTAAAGAGAAAGTTCATTTTTAAGCTTCATGTCAATGCTGATCACCTCATTTTGCCCATTGTTAAAATAATCCTCCAAAATTCAAATCTTGCTACTATTGTGTAATTTGAGGACTCTATTTGAGAATGTTTAGATAAAAAACAAGGTTTTGACTCTGGATTGAAGGATCAAAGCCGAATCTGATGCGGACATCATGACTAGGATAGGGACCTTGATCCATTTGGAGTACTAGTTCTATTTAGTTTAGTTGTTCTTATTTCTTTTACATTGTTTAGTGTTTCTTGTTAGAGGGAGACACATTATTTTGAGAGTATTTTGGTCTACATTGGTTATTTTAGGCTTATTTGTCTTTATATTTAAATGGGAGGGTTATTTGGTTATACTTTATAATGGGAATAAGGGTATTTTGGGCAGTGCCCATTATTTTGTATCAAACCAAAGTCGTGGGAGGAGTCTATAAACTCCACACGATTAGGATTTTTCAAGGTTGGAATAAAAAAAAAAAAAGTTAACGTGAATGGCTCTTCTTTTTCCTAGTTGCAGGATGGAGACCTAAAACCTTGGAATGGGACTAGGCACCACCTAGTTTAACACTGGTGGTGGAGGCCACTCCCTCCCCTTGGGTTAAAGGTCTCTATCCCCTTCTTATTCTTCTTGTTTTTTTTTCTTCAAATTTTAGATTTCTCAGTTACTAAAACAGAGATAGCTGTGAGAGATTCTTCACCAACTTGTCCTCTTCAAATATCTGAGCAAACCAGCACTTCCAGGACCTTCCTTAGGGCTGGATGACTACTCCAATACACATCCTCTTCTACAGTTTGCTTATTTGAAGAAGCTCCAGGCTGCTACAATTACCCCAGACATGAATACCATCTCCAAGCTGATTTCGGAAGATCGCACATGAACTCCTAACAGTAAAAGAATCATTTGGTTTGACTTCTCTAGGGTCTTCCACACCCCAGGACGATCCAAGCAAGGCTGATTACATGATAAAATTTTTAGTTTTTAAAAACCTTATCCCTGATTCATTCCATGAAAGGCATGAAACAGGGACATTGAGCCATCTCCGGAGATTGGCTACCAGATCCTAATGGCTTCATCTTTGGAGGATTGGACTTTTCTAGGGTATTCCTGACCCTTGGGCGACCCTCCTTGCATTAGCCCTCATTCTAAAAGTTCTGTATACTATGAACTATGGGTGCTGTTTACAGAGGCTAGTGGTACCCTGTTTTGGGCAGATTTTTTTGAAGTTGGTTTTTTTTTAAAACCCTATTTTCGTGCAGGACCATGTTGGGTTTCATCTGATCTCATACTAGCCTACATCCTTTGGGGAAATTACAATACCATCAGGTATTCATACTTCTAGTAATACCCTTTTCAAATCCCATTAAAGTAGGGACTGGTGGTCCATGTATGGTTTCGGCTAGGCAGACTATGTCAGTTTCTTTTTTTTTTGTGTGCATAATCATCTTTAATTAATCCTATATTGTTGACATTAATCTTGTTAAAGCCCGCCTTTTAGTTTCCCATGCGAACCCCTAATCATCCTTGCTTGGTTCTCTTACATAAGCCCTTTTTGGAACACTTTTAAGTCGTTTTTTTGCATCAGATTTTTTTTATGCCTGTGTAAGTTTCTTAGGTTCCTAAATTAGTTTGATAACTTAAATTGTTGCTTAGATATTTTACTTGTTTATTATTTTGTAAATCTTAATTCCTCTATTGCATGTTGAGTTTAATTTAAGAACTGCTTTAATTAGCATGTGGACTTGCAAGTAGGAATCTTGTTTATTTTTCCTCATTACTTTAGTAATTTTATTCCTATCTCCTGTCCATACACTCACTATCCTACATGCATGCTACATCAGAATCCCCCCCCCTTTTTTTTTAACGAGAACTTTGATAGGTCTCAAATTATACCTCCGTTTAGCATATATTTTTATATGTTACATTTCTATGCTTGATCTACACTTGCGCAGCATTATTTTTTTCATCAATAAATTATTTATTTATTTTGAAAATAAAAAAATTGAAAAATCAAATCTAATGGGTATCATTTACTTTGATTTTTTTATATGCATATTACCCCTCATGCTCTACATATTGGTGCAATTTGGTAAACTTTTGCAAACAAAATTAATTTTTATTTACTTAATAATAGATTACTTAAAAATATTAAAAATGTAAAAAAAATTTAGAATACAGTAAACATGGTATAACATATTGAAATATACTGTGCATTTTTTGTTTTATTCTATTGTGTTTTGCTGTATATATATATATTGATTAATAAAGATAACTTTATTAATCAAAACGAAATGCATGAGATAGGATCCCCTAAAAAGGGCAGCGACCTTTAACTGGTTACAATCGAAACCCAATCATTCATGAAATTTCAAACTATAAGATGTAGGAATACGAGACAACCAGCTATACAGCAAAGAAAAAGATTTGATTGGAATCTTCCTTGATTCAGTGGAGATATCTGTGAAGATTCACTGGTTTTCTCCTTCCAGATTGTCCAACATATGACTGTGGGAATGCTATTAATGCATTACACAAGGGAGTAAAATATGTATGAGGGTGATTAGTATTATTTATTATGTAGCTAGTATGGGAGTATCTATATTCATGTTAGGGTATGAAAGGAGTACTACATTTATCCCTAAGAAAGAATATACTCATACCTTTTTTGATGCAGCACAATAGGGAAGATAACAATACCAAAGAACCTCAAATAATTGCTCAATTAAGTTGCGGAAGCAAAATTTCAAGAATGGAATTTAAAACCCACACAAGTAGTCACTAAAATTTTGAAATTAGAGAATAGAATGATAAAACAAGGATTAGGAGGAATTGGAATAAGAAAAGAAAAGAACCTAAAAGGATATTTCTGTAATTTTGGATCGAAAATCTGAAAATTATCAAAAATTCTCTTCTAATGTGTCAAAAAATTCCAAAAATTTTATTGTAGTTTTTGATGTGTATAGAGGCTCTACAATCCAAATTTCATGGTATTTGAACAAATTTTACTAGTTCAAATCAGGAAATTTTAGAAAATAAAAGGTTTTTAATGAAAGTTTTGATGAAAACCAGCAAGGAATCTTTAGGGGAAGAGGAAGATAAGATGGGATATAGGACAAGGGAAGGAGAAAGAGAATAAGAGACTAGAAAGGAAGGAGAAGTAGATAAGAGAGATTTCTGGGTGAAGAAGATAAGAGAGATATCTGGGAGAAGAAGAGATGAGAAAGAAGGAGGGTGAGAGGTACTCATGTGTGCACCTTGGTGTGCTACAACCCACATGGAGAGAAATGGGAGACTAGGAGATGACATCAACCCTTGGAGAGGAGAACATGGCCACAGCCTACATCTTGGAAAACCACCCAATAATTTAACACAATTCTCAAAATTCTTCACTTTAAAATTATGGGAGATGGGGTGCTTTTAAATTGGTTTACAATTTTTAAACAATTAGAAAATTGCTAAATTAGAAATTTCCTAAAAATCTTAAACTTGCTAGCCAAGTTTTATAAAATATAAAACTTTCTAAAAGCTTTTCTTAAAAATTAAAACTACTAGAAGGTGTGGGAACTAGGGGCTGTCAACTAGTACATTAGTGAGTCCCATAATTTGACTTATTAACCAAAAACACTATTCACGTCATTCACTGATACCCTTTTAGCAATTTGGCCATAACGTATCCAAATCATCTCGGATTTGTGTAATCTTGGTTTCATTAGAAAGGTAACTGAATAACCTATCTAATGACACCAAAATCAAGCCAAAAGGACAAGTTTTGACATTCGAAACCTTGGGCTAAATGTAAGTGATGTGGTTACTCTCTAAAAAAAAACCCAACAAAACTTGGCACTGTTGGCCTTATCACATGGATAGAAAAAATAAATGTTCACCCCTAGAAGACCCTTATTGCTTGAATCTGGCTTTCTTGTAGACGGCACATCAGTCTTGCATTGTTGTCCACACCATTTTTTCTCTCCAACTATGAACTCTTCTCTCTTCTTCCCTTTCTTCTTCTTCTCTTCTTCTTTCTCTCTATTTTATTCTTCTTCTTTTACTATAGATTAGACACAACAAACAATAGGAAAACTACTTGGTATCAGAACTGACATAGACCTGGAGCAAGGAGACATCTACTGCTGATGTTAGCAGGCCCTAGGGTTGATGTCAATAGTCATATGGAGGTATGTTAGTGCTCGATGTTGAATGATTTTTGTTTATCTCAATTTTAAACTATTTTTGGAGATGTTTCCAGTGGTCTTTGGGGTGAAGCAATATATTTTAAAGGTTTTCTACTGGAAAAATATCGAAATTCCAGATTTTGGGATTTCTGTGTGTTTAATTCACAGTTTTTTGGGTGATCATTGAGATCAGTTTACCTCTCTATTATTGGGGGAGAACAACAACAACAACAACAACAAATAGCCTTATCCCAACTATTTGGGGTTGGCTACATGAATCCTGTTCCGCCATTC
>JAOXJP010015920.1:0-17546 GCA_025762735.1 Platanus orientalis | reverse complement strand
TATAAGAGACAGGTTGAAGGTGGATTCTTTCATTCTGATATTCAAAAACAGGTATTCACCTATGGGGGGACCTTCTTTGTTTCGAAAACATAGGCTATCCATGAGTTATACGCAAGCAATTGACATTTTCTCTAACTTCTCGGGTGTTACTGTTTGCATATGCACTACATCGGGAGACATGTAAGTCATCGACATTGGGCACAACTGCTTGAAAATTTGCTGAAAACTGGTCATGCAAAAAGCTGTAAACATATGAACCATTTAAATGACTTATGCACTTGTATTTACTTTTGGCTAACTTAATGATTTAATTTGTATGAGTTGTTTGAAGTTTCTTACAAGAATTTCATGTTTGACATGTTTTGCATTTGTTGCATAAAGTGATCATTGATTCATTTATAAAGTTGATTGCTCGGACGTCTTTTTGTGACTATCCTTAAGAGTTTTAATGGGACTCAACGAGGGATGCTAGTGAAGCTCTCCCTGGAAAAGCTATGATAAAATATATGTAGTCATGATTGAACACTGCTCGATTTTACATCAATCACGGTACATATGCGCTAAATATCACTTATAAAGACAAGTGTGGCTTCACATCAGTCGTGATATCTAGTTGAATCGATCTACAACATTGCCTTCATCCCACTTAGGCGAATGTTGTATTTTACGGGCCTCATAGAGAGATTTTGGGAGCTCTCTCTAGAAAAGCTATGGGACCTCAGAGGGTCAATGCCACGCATCCATAAAGCGATGGCTACATAGGCTATGGATTGATCCATGATAATATTTTTGTCCCACTTAAACATTGCCAAGGTGGGGGGACATGCAAAGAAGAATTTATATAACTCTCTTTGAAAGCCGGGATATAATCTATTAGGATTTTGTGTTGTGCCTTGTTTGGGTAATAGCAACCCAGTCTTTGCTAAAGTAGGTATAACACACAACGTTTGAGGGTGGATGTAACACAATGCTTATGTCCTAATAAGAAAGTGTTATCAAGATCGATGCTAACAGGTTGGTCTATTAAGTAGTGATCATCAAAACTTACAGAGAAATGTTAGTACTCTTTCCCGAGAAGCAATGGAAGGGTTTTTCTCACAAGTAACCCACTATAAAAGTACTACTCAAGCTTGATAAGTGCTTAGATTATAAATAACAAAATATTATGGCTAGAAGCTAGCACTTCATAGACTTGATGGATCGAAGTGTGGCATTGCTTGTTGTCCGATGCTGAGAAAATGTCACGGGGTGGCCATTTGTAAATTATGCAACAGATAAAATACTAACTGGAATAGTTGATGCAAGTAAGCCATTCAAAAGTATGAACTGGGTTGTGTCAAAATTTAAACTGGAAGGGTGGCTTGGTTAAATGTGCAGAGAAATGTTATGAGCTCTTTTCCGAGAAGCTGTGATGGATTTTTCTCACAAGTAACCCATTTGCTGCGAGGAGGATTCTTCAAGCATGATAGCAGTCCAGCTATGGGTTTAGGAATTTCATAGACTTTATGGATTGAATTGTGATGTGTTTTTATGTCCTATAAATAGACATCACAATTGGATTATACCCTACAATTATCCCAACTTCGACAAAAGGTAGGTAGAGGACCGGCTGGGACTAGAGATGTTGTTGCGCTCTCTTTGGAAGCTGTGGAGGTTAGGATAACAAGGAACCCAATGCTACATATCATGCATAACTTCCTAATGGTATTAGTGCTAAGATGATATATAGGCTATGAATCGAAGTGCATCATTCAGCTATGTCCAAATAATTAGGATGTTACGTGGCAATTTGTTCATGGTTCAGGGATTGCCGATAGGGCTTGTTTCAATAGCCATGGGATCTCGAGAGACTGGTGCTATGTATCTATTTCAACCATCTAATCTGTAAACATGGTTGGCATAGTACGTAGGCTATGAAGTGATGATGCCTACCTACATCCTAAATAGGCAGTTTATCTGTGAAGGCCTTTCTACAAAGTCGGGGATCGACACAACTTAGCGAACTTATGCGGCTTGGTTGGGGTATGTCAGGAGATTTTTAGGCTTACTCCAAAAGCCATAGAGATTTCAAGGAATTGGTGCTATATATTTGTTTTAATTAATTTTCAAAGATGATTGTCATAGTATATAGGCTATGGATTGAGGTTAACATCTGTCTATACTTAGGTAGATAGTTTGCTATGTTAACTATTTCAGTCATTTCTAGTGAAGCAACCTAGAGTCCCTCACCAAACCTGTGGTGGCCTGATTAGAGCATATCAAGAAGTTTTTAGGCTTATTCCAAAAGCCATGGAGATCACGAAGGATCGATACTACATACTTGTTTCAACCAATTTTCAAAGGTGATATATAGGCTATAGAATGATGTCAACATTTACCTATGCTTGATAGGCAATCTGTCATGTCAACGGTCTCGACCATTTCTGGTGAGGTAACCTAGAGTCCCTCACTGAACCTGTGGTGGCCTGAGTAGAGCATATCAGGAAGTTTTTAGGCTTAACTCCGAAAGCCATGGATATCACAAGGATCGATGCTATATATTCATGTTTTGTTATGTAACGTAGGTGATGGAATGATGATCGACATTTACCTATGCCAGATAGGCAATCTGTGATATCAAAATTTGGCATTTTTTGCGAGGGAGAGTCCTCACTAAACCTTTATGTTGCCTGATCTCAAGGTCCAAAAATGATCGATTCATCATTTCCAATTAAGCATTGCCATAAGAATGGACTTTACTGTAATTGCTTTGCAGATGGAATGGTCTTCAGGTTTTTGGTGCTTGCCATAAGAATGAACTTTTGCTAAAGGTGATGTCTTCTCACTGAATTGCTTTACTGGCAGAGCAGTCTTCAGGTTTTAAGTGCTTGTCATAAGAATGGACTTTTACTGAGGGTGATGACTTAATACTGAATTGCTTTTCCAGCAGAGTGGTTTGCAGGTTTCAAGTGCTTACTAGTTTATGCTAGGAGATTGCAAGGTTACTTCAAAATTGTGAGGATCTTTTGGGGAACGACGTTACTCTGAAGTGACCTTTACCCAATTTCATTGCTGAGGGGTCAAGGCCTAAATTCCTTTAAAGGGCAGTGGCTCACTTTTCATTGTAGAGGGGTTAGGGCCCAAATTCCTTAAAGAGCGACAGCCCACATTTCATTGCTTAAGGGCCATAGCCCAATTTCCTTGCTCAGGGCCACGGTCCAATTTCATTACAGAGGGACCAAGGTCTAATTTCTTAAAGGGTGGTGGCCCACTTTTCATTGTAGAGGGGCCAAGGCCCAAATTTCTTAAAGAGCGGTGGCCCACTTTCATTGTAGAGGGGCTAAGGCCCACTTTCCTCAAAGGGCGATGGCCCACTTCCATTGTAGAGGGGCCAAGGCCTAATTTATTGCTCAAGGGCTGCGGCACAATCTCTTTCCTCAGGGGTCATGGCTCGATTTCTTTGCTTAGGGGCCATGGCCCAATCTCTTTGCTTAGGGGTCAAGGTCCAATTCCTTACTTAGGGGCTGGGGCCCAATCTCATTGTTTTAGGGGTCCATGCCCACTCTGTTGCTTAGGGGCCAAGGCTTAATCTCATTGCTTAGGGGCTACAGTTCAATTTCACTGCTTAGAGACCAAGGCTCAATCTTTAATGGGAGGAGGCCCAATTTCATTGCTCAGGGGCCGGGGCTCAATCTTTAATGGGCAGAGGCCCAATTTCCTTGCTCAGGGGCGATAGCTTAATCCATTGCTTAGGGGCCGAGGCCCAATTTCATTGCTTAAGGGTTGGGGCCCAATCTATTGCTTAGGGGCTGGGACCCAATTCCACTGGTCAAGGGCCACGGTCCAATCCTTAATGGGTGGAGGCCCAAATTTCATTTGCTTTGGGGTCCATGCCCCTATCTCCATTGCTTGGGGGCCACGGCCTAATTTCATTACTCACAGGTGACACATCAATCTTTGTTTCAAGATTGGTATAGGATGACACATTATTGGTATTTTTAGAGATGATGTATTATCTCCAGTTTTGCTTGGCTGTGAATGACGTTTTATTGGAGATGATGCTTTATCTCAATTTTTATTGGGAGGCGATGGGTTATCTCTAATCACTATTGATGGGAGATGATGCATTGTCTTTGCTCTTTCTTAGGGAGATGATGCATCATCTCCAGCTTGGCATTACCATGAATGACGCTCTACTGGGGATGATATCCCATCTCAATTTTGTTTTAATTGCTCCTTTATCTCAAAGTCGTCGATAGATGCGTAGAAGACTTCCGTAGTGAGACTGAAGATGCTTTGAAAGGATGACAATGCTGATTGACTAATGGCTAAGTTTTGAGGCCTATATCGGCTGACTTTTGTATTTACTTTTGAAAGAGGTTTTAAAAAATTCATTTTCTAGAAATCTTCCATTAAATTTTGAAAAATTGGGCCCTTTTGGGTCTTTGAACATTGAGGATGACCTGTTGTATTGTTCTTGTATACATGGAGTCATATTTTCATATGTTATGATGCCATGCCTAGTTTGGACAATGTATGAAAGGTTTACAAGCTCTGGACATTGAATGTGCTTTTCTTGAGAGATTGAGATTGCAAGCCTATGTTTGAGGTCTTTGTTATTGTTTTGTCAAAAAATGGTCTTTGACGATGTGTGCTCATGACTTGGTTGACTTGTCTTGACTCAGGGTGCCATTTTTGGTTTTCACTCTAAGTGTTGACTTTATTTTGCTCCATCCCTTTTTTGCTTCTATTTACCAGGACTGGATTAGAGTGTCGTTTCCAGTTTTCATTCTAAGCTTTACAATTTCTTTTGTCCTTATCCCTTTTTTGCCTCTATTTTTAAACAGGTCTGGGCTTTTTGGAAGGTAACTGGATGGGGTATATGCTCTTGTTCAAAGTTGGTTGAATGCTTGATTTGCGTATTGCTGACTTTTGCTTAGAATTTCTTATTGTACTCAAGAGGCTTGAATAGTTACTTTGCTAAATGAAAATGGTTTGTTAATGATTTCAAGGCCTACCTTAAAGTAGGCAAAATTGGAAGGATCTAGAAATACGAGTATAAATGACTTTTGCGTAGAGTTTGATTACAAATTGACAATTATGGTTCTTTACAAAATATCCATTTTTTGAAAAAGATTATGGTTCTATACAAGATTTCTATACTTTGAAGAAAATCATGGTTCTTTATAAAAATTTTCATGTCTAAAAGATCATAGTTCTCTATAAGATGCCTATGTGATGAAGAAAATCATGGTTCTATATAAGATTCTCATGTCTTGAAGAAGATCATGGTTCTCCATAAAATGCCCATGTGTTGAAGAAAATCATGGTTCTCTACAAAATCCTTTCATGTTTTGAGGAAAATCATGGTTTTATATAAGCTTTTATTTTGCTCTTGCTTTTTTTTTTAACCATTGATTCTTTTGTCTTGGATTTATAGAGATGATCATGATTATAGAAATACAAAACCAAATAGGTAGGAAAATCAGCAAAATGATCGTTAAAGGTCTTTCCATTTCAAGCTTTCCAATATAAGTCTGTTTTACAGTAATCAAGCAAAGAACCTTTTGACTTAGTCCAAGTTTACAAATCTAGGAAAGTCTTCCCCATTCATATTTCCCAATAATAGTGCCCCACCGGACAACTTATATTTGACAATGAAGGGTCCTTCATAGTTTGGTAGAGGTTGTTCCCGTGGTGCCTGCTTATGTGGAAAGACCTTTCTTGAGAACTAAGTCTCCTTCCTCCACATCTTTGGGTCTAACCCATTTGTTGAATGTTGTGGCCATGTGCTTCTGATAGGCTTGCCCATTTCTCATTGCTTGTAGTCTTTTCTCATCAATAAGCTTAGTTGATCATGTTAAACTTGTGCCCATGCTAACTCTGGAATCTTTGCCTCGGCTAGGACTAGGAGGCTTAAAATTTCATCTTCAATTGGTAGGACTGCCTCCATTCCATAGACTAATGAATAGGGGGTTGCTCTTGGTGACATGCGGATTGAGGTTTTGTAAGCCATAAGTGCATAAGGTAACATTTCATTCCAGTTGTAGTAATTAGCAATCATTTTCTGTAAGATCTTCTTGAGGTTCTTGTTGGCTACTTCTACTACTCCGTTTATATGTGGCATGTATGCAAAGGATCGATGGTGGTGAATCTTAAACTTTTTATAGAGTTGTTCAAGATCTTTTTCCATAAAATTGGTTGTATTGTCAGTGATGATTTTGCTGGGAACACAATATCAGTGGATGATATCTCTCCCTATGAATCTGGCTGTGTTCTTCATTGTGATTGTTGCTAGAGATACGGCTTCAATCCATTTGGTAAAGTAGTCAATAGCGACAATGATATACATATGTCCATTGGTAGCCTTTTGAGGCACAAGTCCTACCACGTCAATTACCCACATGGAGATTGGCCAAGTAGTAGTTAGGTTGTATAATTCAGAGGCTGGTGTTTTGATGATGTTGGCATTAGACTGGCAAGTATGACACTTCTTTACATGTTGACAACAATCCATTTCCATAGTTGACCAGTAGTAGCCCAGTCGAAGAATCTTCTTGGCAAGCATGAGCCCATTCATGTGTGGGCTGCACTCTCCTCCGTGAATATCTTCAATGATGGTGGAGGCTTCAACTTCGTCTACACATCTCAAGAGAACATGATGAGGGGACTTCTTGTATAGGGTCTCTCCATGTAATACAAATTGAGTAGCTAATCTTTGCAGAGCACGTTGATCATTCTTGAAAGCCATTGATGGAAGAGTCTGATCTTTCAGATAGTTTTTTATGTCAAGGAACCATGGCTCCCTAATCAAATTAGTAGTTGAAATTTGGAGGCAATATGTTGGCTTATTTCTCTACTCAATCTCAATTGGTGTCATGTCTACCCCTTGAGGGATGTGGATCATTGAAGCTAATGTGGCCAAAGCATCTACAAAGCTATTCCTTCTTCTGCTGATGTAGTCAAAAGTTAGATATTCAAAGCTCTTGGAAAGGATTTGTAGGCATTCATGGTAGTCTAGAAACCTCTCCTCTCGGATGAACCAATCTCTGGTTACTTGGAAAATGACAAGTGCTTAATCTTTGTAGACTTCTAATTCATCGATACCAAGATTAATGCCTACTTTCAGACCAATGATGTAAGCTTCATACTTCGCTATATTTTTGGTGCATTAAAAGTGTAGCCTTACGGAGATTGGAATGAGGACACCTGTAGGAGAAATGAGCATGACTCCAATCCCATAGCCTAATTGATTGACAGCTCCATGAAAGCACATCTTCCATCTAACTATCTTGCTTGATTCAACTTCAACACATAGTATGTGTTCATCTGGAAAGTCAAATTTTAAGGATGAAGGTTCATCTGCTGGTCCATCTGCTAGGAAATCGGCTATGGCTTGCCCCTCGATAGCTTTCTACCAGACATATGTGATGTCAAATTCTGATAACATCATGAGCTATCAGGCAATTCTTCCTGTGGTTGCTGGTTTCTTGAATAAATACTTGATGGGATTTTCTGAGAAATTAGGAACACTTTGTATAAAAGGAAATAGTGCCAAAGACTTTAGGTGATGTAGACTAAAGAGAGACAAGTCGTCTTGAGAGGCATGTATTTGGTTTCATAATCAATGAAATGCTTGCTCAGATAGTAAATGGCATGTTCCTTCTTTCCTGTCTTATCGTGTTGTCTTAGCACGTATCCCATGGAGCTGTCATGCATAGTCAGATACAGAATGACTGGATGGTTTGGCTCTAAAGAGATCAATATAGGTGGACTTAGCAAATAATTCTTGACCTTGTCAAATGCAACTTAACAGTCATTGTTCTATTGGGTTGGAACATTCTTTCTCAATAGCTTGAACATGGGTTCATAGGTGGGAGTGAGCTGAACAATAAAATGACTGATGTATTGGATATGGCCTAAGAAACTAAATACATCCTTCTCTCTCCGCGGTGTAGGCATTCTAATGATTGCTTTGGCCTTTGAAGGATCAACTTTTATGCTTCTTTCACTGATGATGAAGCCTAACAATTTCCCATGGGAGGCTCCAAAGATGCACTTGTTTGGGTTCAACTTCAGTCTGTATTTTCTGAGACAGGAAAATGGTTTCCATAGATGGTTCAAATGATCTTCCTTGTGACTTGATTTGGCCTATATGTCGTCTACATAGACTTCCATCTCTCTGTTGATCATGTCATGGAAAATGACAGTCATGGCCCGTTGATATGTTGCCCCTGCATTCTTGAGACCGAAGGGCATTACTTTGTAACAAAATGTGCCCCAAGGAGTCGTGAAAGCAATCTTTTCATGATTTTCTACTAACATCTTCATCTAATTGTAGCATGAGAACCCATCCATAAAGGACATCATCTCATGTTCGGTAGTACTGTTTATGAGCACATCAATGTGGGGCAAGGGAAAATCATCTTTGGGACTAGCTTTGTTAAGGTCTCTGTAATCTATACACATTCTGATTTTTCCATCCTTCTTGGGTACAGGGACAATGTTGGCTAACCATTGGGGGTATTGGATAGATAAAAGGAAGCCTATGTCTAATTGTTTCTAGATTTTTTCTTTGAGGGCTAAGGACCATTCTAGTCTTAGGCACCTAGGGTTTTGCTTGATAGGATGAATATTTGGGTTAGTAGGAAGCTTGTGGGTGACAAGGTTTGTGTCTAGACCAGACATGTTTGCATAAGTCCATACAAAGATGTCTATGTATTCTCTAAGCAAGTTTAATAGGGCATGCCCCAAATTTGAAGTGCTGGGGGTCCCAATTTTCATAATTCTAGGTACGGTTTTTGACCCAAGATTGATTTCTTAGAGGTCATCTACCGATGGAAGATTCTGGTTCACTTAGCACTCAAAGGCCTTGATCACCTCTTTTGGCATTAACTCATCATCATTCCATTCTTCTTGTTCCTATTTTGTGAAAGAAAAGCTTTTAATATTAACTTTTATGAGAAGAGGATTTAATATTCTAAAAGAGCAATTGGACTTGGAATCAACTCCAAGTTGCCTACATACCTAATGTTTGCGCTGATCATAAGCTCAATAAAACATGTGCAACCAGGATCAAGTTACACTTAGTTTTGGTCTTGGGGTGGACCAAATTTGCATTTTTTTTGAAAAGCAACTGAGCCTAAAGTTACTTCTCAGGTTGCCTACATACTTGACTTTTAGCATATGTGCTTTTGAAAACATTGGTCTTTCAAGATTAATCTGCATGTAGTTCTTTGACTACAAGGGAAAAGGAAAAAAAAGACTTCTTAAAAAATGATAGGGCCTAAAGCTATGTCTCAGGTTGCCTACGTACCCCTTACAGGTGCATTGGTCCAATGCTTTGGCAATTCATGAGTCATTAGGGATCAAGTCTACGTAGTTCTTATACAAAAGGGTGAAAATAAAAGACTAAAAGCTATTGAAAAGTTGAACATGAGTATAGAATGGTAAGCTCTTCTAGGTCTCTTTCATCAATTGATCAATCCATCACCTGGTCTTGATCTCTACTGCAACTGAGTTGGCTTTCCTGATCTGTTCTGTAGCGTCCATGGTTACCCATGTTTCCACTCGCGATTATTAATTAGAGTACTTCTCTGATGTCGTTCGGGAGTGAGGGTAGACTTAGAGGAGTTGGATTGTCCTCCCTTTGTTATGAGGTGTTGGAGTTTGAACATTCCCCAACCTTAGGGACGGATGGCTTAATGTGACATGTGGATATAAGGAGCAGCCTCAAGATGATAGGTGGGATGTGAGTTGGTGATTGGGGGTGGAATCATGATTGGTTTTATTGATAAGTGTTCTGTGCTAGGTTATGATGGTTTTGTTTGAGCTAGTAATATGGTTGGTAGGGTATTACAAATCATAAAGAGTTCGGAAGCTGATAGAAAATGTAGTGTAGTCTTGTAGCCGACATTCTTCTTCTTGTTCTTCTTGAACTAATGCTTGAGGAGAGGTTTGAACCCTAATCCTGCCTTGTATGGCACTCAAATGGCTTTGATTGGGTTCTTCCTTCCTTGAGAATGCTTGCCTAGACACTTGTTTGGATCGAACATCATTCTAGCCATCATGTTAAATTTCGATGGAAGTATTTCAACTTTCCTTTTCAATTCTGCTGCCTCTTTCTCTATATGTATAACCTCAAACTGATATGAGGTGAATGTGTTCGAGGCTTGCAGGTTCCAAACTCCCAGTATTTTTTTGGCTTGTCATTGTGTTGACATCCATATCTGCTGGCACTATAATGATCAAGTCATTAATGATGAACTTGACCTTCTGGTGAAGAGTGGATGGGACGGCACCTGCCTAATGTATCCACAGTCTTTACAATAGCATTGTGAAGGAGGATAATATGCTCAGTACCTAAAACTGAACCTAAAACATTCTTTCTTCTATCACTAGGGGAATAAACACTTCTCCTTAGCCACGACTCACTAAGTTGTCGAAGGCCCTTATGTCACAGGGGTTGGGTTTCATATAATCTGAGGGGACTCCCAACATATCTAGTGTATCTTTGGTATAGATATTTAAAGCTGATCCATTGTCTAGAAAGATAAGGGGAATACACATTTCGAGTGACGTGCCATGATGTAGATAGCTGTATTGTGCATGGTGTCACCCTCAAGAATCTCATCCTTTGAGAATATGATAACTCATGGTGTTGACACCCTTGCCACCATATTTTCCAAACTGTCTGGTGTGATCAAAGCATCCACGAAGGACTTTCTGAATATGCTTAAGAATCTTTCTCTATGTTGCTCTCACGTTAGCAAGAGGCCCAAGATTGAGACCTGTGCAGATGTCTTGGATAACTGCTCGATCAAGAACAGGTGAGACTTCTGAATAGCTGCTTCAAAGATCTCATTCTCTCTCTTCTCTTTTGCTTCTCTAGTCTGTCTATGTGTTTTTATTTCTATTTCTTCTTCTATCATCTTCTTTTTCCCTTTGCCTTCAGGATGAAAATATGTGACCTGTTTAGAGACTCTGCCCGATCTGGTTATAAAAGTTGTGAGCTCTTCTAGCTCATCTTTCAAAAGTTCAGGATCTATAACTTCCTTGACTAAATAGCCTAAGGGGACTTTGTTCAGTAAGTACTAGATTCTGGTCGGTGGAGGGATATTGATGACTTGGTAGGGAGATGAAAGGTCAGTAAGTTGGGTATATAGTAATGGCGGTGAGATGATATGGGGTGGTGAGAAAGGGTTATGAGTTGCTGAACCTTCTCCGTATATGTTGATGTTAGGGGGAAGAACTGTGATTGGGCTATCTAGGGCTGTGTCCCAAATATTTGTGAGCAAGTGCTCATACTCAGGAGGGGGAATGGGCTCAGGGATGTATCCTTCTATGGTGGATACATGATTGGTGTCAGGCAAAAATGTGACTTTCTTGGGTTCAGAAATTCTGGTAATAAAGCTGGTATGGTTGAATTGGGTGCTGGTGGTACCTATCATATTGACCTCTTTTGGTGGCTTGTGGTTGGGGAGTGGGTTTTAGAGGATGTTAGTATTTGGTGGGGGATTGGTGAGTGTAGGGTTAAATGAGACCTTACCCTCATCAATCAAGTCTTGAATTTCGTGTTTCAAATAGAAATACCTGTCGAGGGTGTGCCCTAGAGTTTGGTGATATTCACAATGCTCCACTTGATTATAACGGTAAGGCAGACGGTAAGGTGGAGGTCTAGGATCAATTAGCTGCAACAACTTCTTTTTAATGAGATACTCCATTATGTATTTGTAGGAGTAGGGTAGAGGGGTGAACTTCATTTTCTTCTTTTCTTCTTTGAGCCCACCTTAGTACCTAGGTTGGTAAAACTGCTATGTTTGAGGAGGAACGATATTCATGGCTACAGGGTAGCCTTAAGTTGGCTGTGGTAGAGGCATAACATGACCGTTGTTCTGACTAGGCTGTGGAACTTCAATGGCCTATACAAAGTTAGCTTCTGGCTGAATGACGGCTGTCTTCTTTGGTACAATTTAGGAGGAACTAATTGGGGCAAGTGATACCTCATGTACTAACCCTGCCTTGATTGCCAATTCTACCTTTGTTGCTTTTTCAACAACCTATGTAAATTTATTTTGTGATGCGATTAAGAGCATCAGCTGGTATGTAGGACCCAACGTTTTCATGAAAGTCAATATCAGGTCTTCTTCAGGCATAGGATGTTTCAGGTTGGAGGTTTTCAATCTCCATCTATAGGCAAAATCTGTGATACTCTCTCTTAAGAAAGGCCTCATTCCTTCAACCACTTCTCTGGTTGGCAGCAATTCAAGATTGAATCTGTAATGGTTAAGGAATGACTGTGTCATGGCCCTCTATGTGCTAATGTTGCTCTTTCTTGGCTTGCCAGCCATTTCCCTGCATTATTCTCTAAGCTTTGGCTAAACATCTGGACCAGGATTTGCTCATCATGTCCTTACTAGAACATAGCATTGCAGTACATGTAAAGATGCATCCTTAGGCAGGTAGTACCATCGTACTTCTCAACATTGGGCATTTGAAAGTTCGGTGGTAACACACCTCCAGGGTGGATGCAAAGGTTCTCAAAATCCATAGAGATAGGAAATTGTCCCTCTTTCATAAGTTTTAACTTTGTAGCAAGCTTTGCTAGTTGTGCACTCATCTCATTTTTCTCTTTTTCCTTCTCACTTGTTGTTGATGGCCTGTACTATTCTTTGAGGTTGAAGACGGTTTGGTGCTCTGGCCGCATGTATGAAGTTGTGGGTCAGAGCAGGGCTGTGACATAAGTGGGACCTTATGTGTTAGCCTGGCTATATGGGAAAGTCTGTTTGGCAGTACTGGGAAGTGGTAGTTCAGTTATTGAACTCTGGTTGTGACGTCCTCCTTGCTTCATCAGATATTCAAACATCAACTTCTCAAACTCAGAGAGGATAGGAATTCGAAGCTGCTCACTAAGGCCTAGTTAACTAAGGGATGGTGAAGAAGATTGGGGTGTGGATGAGGATTGACCAGATTTTAAGGTGGATATCCAACCATGTCGGGATATGAATTTCTCTATATATCGCTCCACTTCTGATTTGAATTCCTCTGGGAGGGTACCTTTAGGAATAATCCTTATAGGAGGTGGGTTTCCCATAGATACTTCCTGTATGGTGAGGGGTGCAGTGCTTGCTGTAGGAGAAGGTGTTGATTTTTTGGCCATTACTTTACTACGTTGTGCCTTCTTCTACTTCTGTAGTCAAGTTTCTGGGGGAGTAATTGTAGCTTGCTTAACTTGAATTGGAAGAAAAGAAGTTTGTAGTTATTATTTTGCAAGGTTCATTCTTTTGTGTTTATTCATAATTGATAGTCAGGTGCTTTACAAGTGCATATGTCATTTAGGTGAATTTATGTCCTTTAATCTTAACTACAAGATTTTGGAAATAAAAACTTTGTACATTATATATATAAGAAAAGATTACAAAAGGAGGGGATAATTGCTTTAATACATTAGAAGATAACAAAATGGAAATCTAAAGATCAGGCACTGTTGGAGGTGATGAGGTGGCACTGACTCATAACCCAAGGAGAAGATCTGTTCCCTCAGGTTGTGAACCCATGACTTTATCTATTAATCTTGCACAAAAGCCATGCTATTTCTACAACTCATTTCATGTCCCAAATCTTCATGGGAATTCCTACTATCGTTGAGATCACTTTTCAGGGAGTGAATGAGCTCTTCTTGGGTTTCATTCCAATGCTGGGTACACTCACGCAAGACCTCAGCCTCTATATGTAAAAGTATCTCAGCTTCTAGGGTAGCCTTGGTTTGGGCATGTGAAGCTCATTCCTCAGCTAGATTTAATAATGCTTGTTCATACTCTACTTGAGTATGAGAAGGCTCTGTATGTGATGGTGATGTTGATTTGGTGCATTGTCTTTGTTCGAAGAGGTAGATGTTGAAGGTGTGGTAGGTTTTATAGGAGGCTTATGTAGAAGCCATTGCTCATTTGCTGGTGTCATAGCTGGTGTCTTCACGGATACTAGTTGTGGATATCCTAAGACTCCAGTGTGTGAGTTATCCCTTAGAGCAACTAATGTGGACCGTGTGTGATTGGATGGATGATGGTCTAGCTTGCGTAAGTCTTCAAAAACCATGGGGAAGTCAAAGAGGTCTTGCCTAAGTGCTTATTGTCAAAGAGCGTGTATGGGTACATAGGAAGTGCTCTGATGGACACTCCTGTGATGACCACGTATGTGCAGTCTTTGGTAGCAAGGAGTAGGTAACATGCTTTGTGCCATATGACATGCTAAGTGATCTATTTAGGAAGTATAGCTACTAATAAGTTTTGATACCCTGATGTAGTCATCTTATTTGACAAAGATCAGCTTTTAACATGGATCTATGCTGAAGCCAGATCTCGTAATACGTAATGTAGGAAGGATGCAAAGACGGATAGATGTTCTCGTAACCAAGCTTGTAAGAAGGCTAAACAACCATATAGTCAGCCTTTGGGATGTCGGACACATTATAAGACTAGAGATAGTCTTTGAATTGATCACTGGTGTAAGTATCTTCTTCTGAATATGTTGATCTAAGACGTCAAGCAAGATGCTATGGATGTGATGGCGGCTATGTGATAGTAGGAGTTATCCTAAGACAACTAAAGTAAATGCTTTGAACTTGACTGGGTTGTCGAAGTCACTGGCTTTCTTCTAACCTTTTCCCAGTAAAAGATCAAAAGGCCAGTGCAAATATTCTCTTGTGGCTTCTTTAGGCAGGAAGCTTTGGAGATTTCTAATGTGTGAAAATTTCTCAAATAGCTGGGCTTGTGAACTAGAATTACAGTGCTGATGCCCAAACAATGTTTTCAATCTAAAAAGGATTTAAGCTCCTCAATAGTGGGTGTGAGTTCTTATTCCCCAAAGAGGAAAACCATGGATGTCGGATCCTAGAATGAAATAGCTACCTCTATTAGTGGCCAATCCAGATTGATCTGAGCTAGTGCTAACATTGCCCTTAATCGACTTTGAGTTTTTCAGATTTCCCATTCTTCGGGAGGAAGGGAAATTAAGGAATTTGCAAATTTTGTGGAGATGGTGAGGTACGTATCCAGCTGTACTGATCTATGAGCCATGTCTGTGACCATAAGCATGAACACAAGGTTAAAAATGTCATTTTATAGTGAAAAATAACATTTTACAGAATCTAAGCCTAATGCCTATTTTTTACTTCAACGCCTGTTTTTAATTGAATTAAAAAATAGGTGTTGAGAGGTCAATCAGGCATTAGAATTGTTATAGGACATTTTTTAATTAAATTAGGCATTTAATTGAACACAAGGTTAAAAATGCTCGATGCCTGTTTGTTGCTTCAACGCTTGTTTTTTAATTAAATTAAAAAATAGGCATTGAGAGCATGATTAGGCGTTGGAATCAGTTATGAGTTCAAATGGCCCACGACCATTTCATTTTGCCTTTTTCTATTTCTTTTCGTCATTTTCGGTTACGCATAGTAAGAGTGGTCCCCACAAGCTGATTTCCTTCTTTCTTTTTCAAACAAAAGTTTTTTTGTTTTTGTTTGTGCTTTTGACGACAATGAATCAAGGAGAATCAAGTCATCGTTTTCCACTTCTCTTTATGCATGAGAAAGCTCTTTGAAAGCACCCTATTGCAGACGAGGTAAACTTTTGATTTTATTATGGGCTTCATTTATGTTTTGATTTATTTATGTTTTAATTCATTCAAGTAAAATGATCTCATTTTGATTTTGATTTATGCTTGATTTAGAATAATTTTTTTTTGCATTTTTTTAGTGATTTTTGGTTTCTCTAACACCTAAGAATTACCACCCTAAATTACTGGCATAACGCTTGTTTTTTGTCTATTTTTAAAAAATAGGCATTGAGTTAAAAAACAGGCGTTGGCCTAAAAAACTGGCATTAGCTTAAAAAACAAGCGTTAGGCATGAGAGATAGATTTGCTATTTTGACATTTTTTTTATTCTTTTTTATTTATTTCTGATTCTTTTTACTCCCAAACACTATTTTAACATGTTTTGATCTATTTCTTTTATAGAGCATGGGAAAAATACAACGCCATGATTCATGGTCTGGGGTTTTGGGATTGTGGGTCTGGATGTGCTCGGATGTCTAGAAGAGAGTTATGGCCATAGGTTTTGGCTATTTCTTGAGCCTCCTAATGCTGCCGGACAACAAGGCCCTATTGATGGCTCTTGCAAAGAGGTGGTCCCCCATTACCCAGACTTTTCATCTTCCAATGGGGGAGACTGGGGTGCTCCCCATTGATTTGTTTATGATGACTGGGCTCTCCATGGGTGGCACCCCTTCACCGAGTTCGAAGGACTTTGACCCGGCTTTGGTGGCTAGGTGCATAGGGCCATAGCCTGTGGTGTATTACAAGGGCACAAAAGGCGTCCTCCTGTTGTGGTTCTAGAACGACTATATCTGGGCCATGAACACGAGTACGTTGGAGGAGAAGGAGTTCTCTATTTGGGCCATTTTCCTGTACATGCTGACCCGCTTGACCTTTTCTGGGAAGAGCGATAAAGTTTATTTTTATCTATTGTCGGCCTTGGAGGATCTGAACCTCGTGGCCACATGGAGTTGGGGTAGATCTACTCTTGGGTGGATGTACCTCAATTTGATCGAGATCTCCATTGGATAGAGCCCCTATGCTTTTGTGGGCCTATGTTTTCTATGGGAGGTATGACTCTTCTCTTTTCCTTTTGTTTCCTTTCATTATTTATATTTAATGTTTAATTTTTCTTTTTTTTTTTTTTTTTTTTGCTTTTAAAGGTGTGGTGCTATGTGCATTTCCCCTCCTTCGCCCTTAGGTGGAGGGATGAGGAGGTACTTCATTTCTCCTGTGTGACGAGATGGAAGACTATCCACCCCAAGACCTAGAAGTCAATCTCGGCTTTCCAATGCAAGTTAAACCTTTTGACAATCGACCAGGTAACACAAAGTGCTTATTTTCATTTCATTTCATTGTCATCATTTTTGTGAGTCTTTTTCTAAACTTTGTTGTGCTTGTGTAGGTCAAGTGGCACCCATGGGCTCATTGGGCTTTGGAGGGAGATGATGCATGAGTTTAGAACTTGACTTGGGATTGATCTCGTCAGTGGGTAATGTTGGTGGCTCTGGGTGAAGTCACCATGTACCTCGGTGAGAGGTGCTAGCGATATGGTGGGGGTGGGGTAGAGGAATTTGTAGTCCCACACTGACCTTCTTGAGTAATTGAGAATGAATAGATGACCAACCTTGGGGATGAGGGTATCGAGGCTGCAACATTCTTGGATTGGGCCCAAGATTATCGTGAGTGGTGGGATACTTAGACTTGTGGACCCTTGGGTGGGCCCGTGGAGCCTCTAATGAGCTAAGTTTGTTTTGTTTTACTTTTGAAAGACATTTTATTTGTTAATTTTATTTCTTATTGAAATTTTGATCATATTTGTTCATTTTTTGATAGGCTGCTGCTACACAGCCCCTAAAGGAGCCAACACCTCCAGTCCAGTGAGGGAGGAAGAGGAGAGTGCCCCTAGTTGAGCCCAACTTGATGGGCTTGATCCTTGAGGTGGTAGCTGTGACTGACCTAGAGGGTCGAGTCAT
>JAOXJP010015909.1:0-17547 GCA_025762735.1 Platanus orientalis | reverse complement strand
TATATACTATTGATAATTTTAAAATAATTAGTATATTATATATAATACATATATATTATATATGTAAAAGTGCTGGCTTCGGGCCGGGCTCGGGCCGGGCCAAGGTAAGCCCAAGCCCGACCCTCAATAAAAGTGCAGGTCTCCGGCCGGGCTCGGGCCCTCACCGGGCCTACCTCAGGCTGAGCTTTTTCGGGCCGCCACCCCTACCCCCCCGAATGTTGTAACATGGAAGCCTTTACTTTTTTTTCCTTTTCCTGGCAACCAAACAGCCACTGGAAAAAAATAGAAACTACAGATTTTTTTCTCTATTCTTTTTTATTCAACTCAAGACAACCGAACAGAGCCAGTGGGTTCATATTATAGATTCATAAAGTCAAATAGTCAACTGATAGAATAACCTTGACCGTTCGATCTTCATGCTGTCCATCATTCAATCAAACTTGGGATTAGTGCAAGTGGGGCCCGTCTCCCATTCGTCAACATGACCACCACATCCAACGGCTCAAATCATATCCGTAATACACGGAAAGTCACCTCAATCCAACGGCCAAATTTATCTCTCTTTGTCTCACTTTAAGACCTTTATTTTCTGCTTTTGATCTCTGCGATTTCTTTTTACCCTCGCAATCTTGCAGCTTTGAACGAGAACCACTGAATTTTCGAAGAAAAGCTTTGATCTTTAGGTTGATTCGAGCTTGTTTTCGGATTCTTCGAGTCGCGATCTTCTTAGAAAGCCAAGGTTTGGATCTTTTTACTTACTACAGTGGTTCCAACTAGTTTCTCTCGTTTTTAGGGTTTGCAGTTGCTTCAGTTTAGGTTTTGCTCCACTTTCATGTTAATTTCTTTTGATTTCAGAGTGGTATGTGGGTTTTTAGGTTTTGTAATTGCTTCATTTTGGGTTTTTGCTCCGTTTTCACGTTAATTTCTTCAGTGTGGTATGTGGGTTTTATGACAGATGTGCTTCACTTTGAGGTCTTCCGTTATGGATTTGTTTCAAATTGATTTTCTTTTAGTTATTTGTTACTTTTCTTCTGTTTTCTAGGGCTTATCTTGTGGTTATGTTCTAAAAGTTGGTTCCTTTATTGTTTTCGCGTTGTTTGCTTTTGAACTATGCTGCAGATTGCGTTGATTCCTTTCTGGTTTTCTAGGTTTTTTTTTTTCTCTTCTGGGTTTGTAAGCGATGATCTGTGTTCGGTTGCGCTTTAGAAACATTCTTGGGTTGATGTCTGTAATTTTACAAATTCTCATTTTTTATTCGCTTCTGACGATTTCCTTTCAGTTTAGCAGCTAGCTATCCCTTCTTTTTTGTTAGTAATGCTGTTATTTATTTATTTCTCTTTTAATTTATTTAAGTATTTTATTTAACATTCGTAGCTTTGTTGGGTTTTCTGATTTTCTATATTTTTTGGGGGTTACATTTTGTTATAATGTTAGGTTCACTTTAATTATGGCTGTGTTTTTGCTACTGTTTGATGTAAATCTTGATACTGGATTTCTTCTTTATCTAGTCGTAGCAGAAGTTTGTGCTCATTGTGTTTCCATTTATTGCTGCACAGTTTGATTTGAAGGAGTAAGTCAGCATGCCTTGGACGTCTTCTTTTGTTAATTACAGCAGGAAGTGCGTTTGCTTGGTGGTATTCTTCCGTGTAATAGTGTAAATTAGAGATTCGTCGGTAAGATCTTATGCTCCAAGTCATACCCTTTGTTACTTCGTCTCAAATTTATTTTACCGACATGTATAGAAAATTGAGATTCAATAAAAGATCTAATACTTAAGTTGATGTTCATTTGTTTAACAATTTTTTTTGTTAATCTGCTTTTGTTTGCTTCGATTTTTCTAGAGGATATAATAATGATTTTCTGGGTTTCTGATGCAGGTGAATTTGTGAAGGATCATTTTCATTCAGTTTTCTCTTATTTATTATCCTGGTTTTGAGAATGTACATTGTGGTTAATTTAAAGAGATATCTAACAGTGAAGGAAGTTGGCAAGTTTATGATGAGTGTCGGGGTCATTGCCTTTTACCAACTGCTGCAAGTTTGTCAGGTAAATACATCTACTTTTCTCTGTGTTACATTTTCTTTACATATATTATCAATGCTTATTATTCCACTCTATTTGATTGTTTCTGTTTGGGTTTCTTGAAATTTGTATATTCTTTTGTTGCTGTGGGAGTAAGTTACTTTGTTGGTTATTTCTATATTGGGGTTTGTGGGAAACAGCGGGTTCCCTGTATGGTGAATTTTGATGTACGTGTGCATCAAATAATGTCAGTTATCTTCTGACTGGGCGTACATCAAACAATGTCAGTTATCTTCCTACTGGAACAAGCCTGTAAAAAAATAGATGTTGGACATTTATATTTGACTTATTTCCAATTCAATGAGGTAAGAATTTATCATTTTGGTGATGTCAGATTATTGTCACTACTGCAATATTCAACTCCTCGCAGTTGAGTCATTTAATACAACCTGCACAATGGTGATTCTTATTCTCCATGAGCAATTCTGTGGTGGATAATAACGACATGCAATCAAGACAGCACTTAACATATGCAACAATACTGTTTTTTATTTTTTTATTTTTAATTTTTTTTATTTAATGAATTTATTGAGAGGAGTGAAAAAGTTCAGTGGGAAGGGGCCTAATGCCAGTAGGAACTAAAAAACAAGGTAAAGAGAACTATGGCTGTGTTTTTTATCCTCAGAATTAAGAGTGGCTGGAATTACCGGTCAGAGTTAAAGAAAAAAGAGAGGATTTGTGGAATATCATATATTTTCAGATAAGCTCACTTCAACCAGGGCATCTCAACTCAACTTCTTTAGAGTTCTACAATCCACCATTTAGTGCCATCCTGTGGCAATCTTGATACATGAATCCAAATGCAGCCTAATTGGAAACACAGTTAAGCTGTATTTGAAAAATGATCTCTTTTTACTCCTAATCTGAATCCTTCAATTTGCACCTATCAACTGGTTTTAAAACATGGGTTGGTGGGACGGATTGTCCACCTCTGACCCTGATCCCAATCCTGTACCATTCCTGATTGGACAATCCATGGCTACAATTATCTAGAAACATCAAGGATCGTTTGATCCCGAACAGATCGTGGATCAATACGTGCATTTTTTCTGGAAGCATTTGTCTATGTGCTGGGTTTTAAAGCTAATTAGCTAATCTAAATTTTATAACATCAAACGGCTATAGGGAGATCCTGATGTGGAACATCCAGTGGTAACAGAAAAAAAAAAGTTCTGGGTTGTGATTATAAAAGGTCATTATGGTCCCATAATTACGGGTTGCTGGGAGGGGTGGATGGGAAACAGACCTAACCTTCGGCTTTTTACACAAAGTGGCTTCTCACTGGATTCAAACCCTCGTTTTCACACTGGACAGCCCAAGCTGCCACCATTGCACCAAAACAATGGTGCAATGGTAGGGATGCAAATGTGATTATGTTGTGTAAATTGTGAACAACATTTAATTTCTGGGTGGAAGTATGGATATTATATAGGGAGCAAGGACTTGGTAGGGCTGCTAAAGTTCCGGAGTTTTATCAAGATATGATTCTTATTTGGCCTGCTTAAGGCAAATACAGATTCAGGTGGATCACTCCAATTAATAATTCAGTCCGTTTAGAAATACTACCCCAAAACACTGGAATGTTCACAAAGAAAGCTAAAGAATGAAAGAAATAATAAAATAGTAGAGTTATGAGTATCCATAAAAAAAAAAAAAATAGAGTTTATGGGAATAGAATCAAGATAGAGGGAGAAAAGCTAAGGAAAAGGACCTAAAAGGCAATTCTATAATTTCAGGACAGACCACGAAATTACCAAAATATGCCTGGTCGGGCATCAGAAAAATCTGAAATTTTGCAGGGTGATTCAGACCTCTATAAGGAATATGTCTACCAAATTTTCAAGTAATTTCGACTAGTCTAGTATCTTGAAATTCAAGAAACCAGAAACTAAGTAGCAAAGATTGTGCAAGAACTAGGAGAGAATCAAGGGAGCAATTCAAGAAACCTAGATGGATATAACGTAGACTTAGAGGGGAATAAAACCCTAAAGTAAAATCAAGAAAATTAGTGGGTATGGGGGGCAATTTCTAAGGTTCAAGAACCTAGAAATTCCAAGAGTAGCATGCACCAAAAGAAACTCAAGAAAAGGTAAGAGGGACTTTAATGGAATTTCAAGCATTAAAAGAAGGATGAGCTGAAGGATAAAACCTGTTTGAACAATGAGGGAAAACCCTTCTTTTAATACCTGCGATTTGGAGCTAGATAATCCCTTCAAGAACTGGTCTTGATTGTATAGGCAATCAGCACCACTCTTCAATTGAAATCCCGCAACTTGCTCTTTAAATTTTCTAAGACTCAACAGTGTAGGCAGGTGATGAGTCTTCATCGGAATTTAAAGGATTTGATGAGAAAGAATACAAAAGGGTTAATGGAAGAACCAAGAAGAATGAAGGGATAGAAAGAAGGTAAAAGAAGAAGATGAACCCATTTAGGTAGAAAAGATAAAGCCCACACGTTGGGTTTTTAAAACACAACTTTTATTTCCTAAATGCAAATTTTAATTATCTTAATACATACGATTGACTCCTTTCCTAATTTTTCTTTTCTTTTTATTTTAGCTATTATCATTTTTGGAACAAAATGCTGCAGAAAATTAACTTTGTTTGTGCAATTGGATATTCGGATTCAATATCCAGATAAATAAATGGGTTTGACCGAACTTGGATCTAGGTTGATCCACTCCGTATCAGGTTTGATTACAGCTCTAACTTGGGTTGGTGTTCTAATAAAGATATGCTCTATATGTATCATAGAAGGTTTATGTGTGAATGAACAAATTGTTGGACAATGTCGTTTTTCTATGTAATCATTTTTTGTTTGTTCCATGTTTTACCTTTCAACGTATATATCTAGTTTAACTTATCTTACCACTTCAAAAATGTTTTATTGCAGTACCATTCATGTTTTTCCTTTTGATATTGCAGGCTGAGTACTTCCGTCAGTTGCTTAAGCCTGTTACGTAGTTTAAATATTACAGCTCCAAGACAGAAGCTGACTGCCCTCTTACTTTGTTCATTCATTAGAAGGCAGTAATGGAAATGGAATGTTTGTTTATGGTAGCTGTTAACTTGGGATAGACAGCTCTCTCATGTCATCACGGCAATAGCTTAAGTTTCTCCTATTAATCTTCTTGATAACTTTTTCTCTGGCAGTCTAGCTGATATATTAGGAAATCTCATCTGTTGAAACCAAACAATTGCTTTCTTGGCACCATCTTAGTACCATCCATCCTAAAGGTGTTTTTGATTGTTTGGAAGGACAACTCATGCAGAGTGACCAACAATTTTACCCTCAAAAGGTGGTCCCCCCTCTTGCATATCAAGTGGGTGGTAGTTGTATGTTTAATGGCTCTGTTGTTCCAGCCTTGAATGTAAGTCTACCACCAGGGCCAAAGCTATTGACACCTTTTCATGGGGTTGAAGTACAATCTTCAGAAGTCTGTCCCAAAAACTTCATCATCTTTGACCAGACCGATAACAAAAGCCGGATCATGTTCCATCCTGAACTTTCCCACAAATTCGGTTACCCTGGCTTTGATATCCATGCAACTTCCATCCAAGATAATGGAGGGATTAAAGCTATAGAGAAGGTGAATGGAGGAACCTCCTCTCCGCTGAAAGAGGACACACAGGACATTGATGCATTGTTGGGCTTAGAAGAGGAGGAACAGGAAGATGGGGACGAAGTTAGCACAGCACGAACTCTCGGTAGCAGTTCCTCTGATTCATGCTCAACATATGGTTCGAAAGCGAGCAAGCGGACGTTGTCTTCTAGTCAGCAGTCCTCTGGCAGTGGCAGCAGCAGCAACAGTGAAAGGAAGCGGCAGAGAATGAAGAGGATGATGAAGGCACTAAGGGGAATTGTACCTGGTGGTGACCAGATGAATACTGTTGCTGTTCTTGATGAGGCCGTTATTTACCTCAAGTCTCTGAAGTTGGAAGTGAAGAAGCTAGGGATAGGTAATTTTGAGAACTAAATCAGATCTCTGCCATGGTAATGAAGATTGAATTCTTCCTTTACTATGATTATCAAATATTATTATTTTAGTTAGAATATCATAACTCTTTCACTATCTTTAGTTCTCTAATATCTTTTATGGCCTGGAGCTGTTGGGAGGATGATGATGACTGGGATTTTGGTACACAAGGTCGTGGGAGAAAGGCTTATGATGCTTTTGGTAGTGGGGTGTTGTTGCTTATGGTTGTAGGTTGTGATGGTTTGGGTGGGGTCGGAGTTTCAACTCTTAGACATTACTTACTGGGCTGCCTACTTACTGAGCTCTGCAGGGTTTGTTGTTCCTCTTAATTGGGGAAAAGGGTAGGGGTGGAAAGACAATTAAATGTAATCTGTATGATTTTCTTTCTTGTTAGTCTGTCAAATCACTTGTGGCTTTCTGCCACTACTGTCTCTTTTAATGCCTATATGCCATAATGCCTTTAATTATATTTTGGTAGTTGCACTCTCTCCTCATTCTTATAGCTGCTTTTGGGAATCTGTTAGGAAATCTCTTTGATTATCTTAGTTGCAATTTGGGTTGTTGAATCCAAGTCAATTAGTTTATTGATGCTGCATCTCTCTCTCTCTCTCTCTCTCTCTCTCTCTCTCTCTCTACTTATGAGGGTACCAGGTCTTTTCTCCTTTATTTTTTTGATAGCTGGGTACCAGGTCTTTTCGGTTCATATTGTTTTTTGTTTTTTTAATTTCATCTGCTGGAAGTTTAGGGACAGGGAGATTATGGGTCATGCATGCATGGTGCTGCTCTTCATCCCACCAGCCCAGTAGCTAGTGGTGTTAGTGGCACAAACCCCATGAGTAGCGGGACACTTTGGAACCTTTACCTGTTTTTGGTTGTGAATATGGCCACAAGGTTTATGCTGAGATTTGGGTATATCACTCGTCATTGGAAAGGGGTTCCAATCAAAGATTTTGTTATAGTCGTATGTGATTGAACTGTTCTTCATTTGCTTTTCTGATTGACAAAATGCAATAAATTCCTTTATTGGTTGATTTGATTGGTTGGTTTATGGTGATGGAGACCCGAGTAGTAAATAGTTCCCTGAAAATATTAATTTCTCCTCCCTTGTCGACCTCTTATTTGTTTATGTGGTCCCTGTGACCAACCTCTCCCGATTGTTAAAGTTCAGACATCGTTCAGAAGATTTCAATGCTAGACGTGGCCAACAGAAGAAAAAAAAAAAAAAAACTGAAAATATGCAGTTCAGTTTTTCGTTTTTTTGGATACGTGTTGACCACCGAAATCTTCTGAATGTTAACTGTGGTTATATCAAGAGGAAACGTTGACAATCTCTGACATATCTTTGCGCGCTTTACCCTACATGAGCCAGAGAGATCTGTGCACTTAGCCGAGGGAAATGTGGTAAATTGCTGATAACGGTGTTGAATTTATCTGTGTCTGGCTGGCGAGGTTTAAAAGGCTGACTTCATTTCTGGAGGTGGCATAGGTGGAAGTTGTGGAGACAGTGCGTCAACTAGTATCACTTGATTCAACCAAATTCTGGATATCATCAAAAAAGAGAATGTGAAAGTTCAAAAGGTTTTTAATTTTTCAGTAGATCACTGAAATAGGCAGAAGTTTAACAATCAGGAGAGGATTGGCGAAGACGGACAAATTAATTATGTATTTGACTGGTACTTGGTTGAATCCATTTCTTCCTCCTCACTTCTATGTGTTATTGCCGGAATGATGCTACTGGAGTCATGGGAAAGGTAGTTGAGCAATGCCGCTTCGTTGTAGGATCCTACCTTGGCTGAGATATGGTTATTTGCAGAGCCGGAAGTTGTTCTCTTACAATGTAGATGTTGACGATTATGGGGGCCTCGAGGGGAATGATGACATGGGATCGACGGCCAGGTATTATCTTCAGTTTGGGGCAACGTCGTTTGCCAAAGTGGTGGACAACAGAAAATGGTCGCAGCAAAAGATGGCAAGGGTACAGGAAGAAGACAACCAAAGAATAATTATGGTCAACAAGGAGTTGCAAGGCAGGACCTAATAGATTAAGTTCTGTTTGGTTGCCCGTATTGAAGGTGAGTCCCACAGCGTCCAATTGCTGTCGGCAAGGGGAAAGAAAGTATGGAGAGTCTCAGGGGAGTTTTGAGTGAAGGCAATGCCCAACGGCCTTTATTTGTTGGTGTTCCCTTCGCCAGAGGAAGCGGATTGTGTGTTTGTTGAAAATGGAAGGTTTTAAAAGCCTTTAAAAAGGATTGCGAATTTCTGCAAGCATGTGCAAGCAATCTTGTTTGAGCTGCCACAGAACAAAAAAGAAAGAAAGCAAACCCAAGGTACAGCTTGGGATTTTGCCTGCCTTTTTTTGGCTATGTGACAGCTCGAACAAGATACTTACGCATGTGAGCTGATCTTTTCCCTCAAAATTTATGTTTTGGGTTTAGTCCTACATCGGTAAGAAACAAAATAAGAATGCAATATATAAGAAATCACTCTCTCCTACCTTGTGTATTTTGAGAGTCTTCTCTCTCTTGGTTGCTACAGTGTAATAAGGTGTATGACACCTTACACACATAGGTATGGGTAAGGAGTTAGGTTCAAGGGTGTTTAAGGCGCACCATGATCGCGAAGAAAATGAACCGCAAGCAAATAAAAGTGTACCATGATTGAACTACACCATGAAGATGAGTGCATCGCGATGGAGTTTTATTGCGAGGAATATGGACCTCCACCATGAGTGTACTGCAAAGGAGGCGTACCACGATGATGGTGCATTGCAATCAAACGAACCATGAGCAAACTAATATGCATCCTAATAAAGGTGGATCATGAGCATGGTGTGTCACGATGATGCATCAAGAGCCATATAAACTGTGATGAGGATGCATCACGAAGAAGATGCATCGCGATAGAAGGTGCACCGCGATGAAAACATCATTGTGAAGGAGGCCCATTAGGGTTTGGAATCGTGAAGGAAGCCCATCATGGCTTAGCACCGCGAAGAGCTGGCTTGCGATAGGACTAGGCTTCTTCATGATAGGCCTAGTTGACCCAAAATGAAGCTTGTAACACAAGCTAGTCAATACATGCCCATCTAATCATATTGGGAAGGCCTTTTGCGATGGATAAAGGTGATTGATGTCTACCAGAAATTGGACACTTAAGGGGTTTGGTGAGAGTGGTTGGAAATCTACTATAAAGCTCAAATTTGGGTTGAAACCTATTGATTGGAGCAGAGAAGAAGGGAATGAGAAGAGGAAACAGAGAAGGGAGAAACGGAAAGGGAGGAAGAGGAGAAACCCATGGGGCCACGGGTTTGCCATGCATGGTGACCAACTCTCTCTCTTTCTTTCTCTTTCTCTTTTTTTGCCCCTGGACCAAGAGTCCGTTTAGCACTTGGATTTTCTGTCATCTTAGAAGGGAGAGGCTTGAATCTCTGAGCTCAAATCCCCCTTGGAATCAGTGGTTCTTATGAGAATAGATATTATGATGGAGGTGCTAACCTTGTCTTTTTGGCTTGGTTTTGACATATGATGTCCACCTTCCTAAGTGGAGACTCTGCTGAAATTTTTATAAAATTTGGACAAGTTTTGTCACTTATTTTTGGGCATACCCAACCACTAAGGGAAATAAGTTATATGAGAGGTATCGTGGTTTCTCTAGGGAGTGCACCTCGTTGAGAGACATGACTTGGTCCAAACTTGGCTGTATCCTAGGGTTAGCTTGGCTCATGGTCCCTTACACATAAAGTGGGAGCATTGACTATCCTCAAGAAAAGTGATAATGACACCTCCATTCCTCGGATCAGCCTGGTAGAACTATATCTAGCTTGATTTCCCTAGAAAAAAGGAGTATGTAAGCAATCTGAAGACATGAAGATTGATGGCACAACTACAACCTAAAGACCCCAAAATCCACCCTATTATGTTATTGAGTTTACTGAACTCGACAACTTTTGCAGGTAATGTGACATCCATATTGCTATAAGATCCAACAATTTGAGGATAGGTCCACACTCCCATGTTGAAAAGGCTAAAAAATTAAGTTCTAGAAAATGGACCGTGTATCGTAATAGAATTGCTTCTGTGATCAAATAGTATCGTGAAAGAAGCATTATTGTGAAGAGGGACTATCGTGACTAGACGATTCTTGCAAAGAAAAGCGTGAATTGGTAGTTCTCACGATAGAACAATACATTGTGATAGGATGTCATTGCAAGTGAACGGGCTTCACGATAGAGACAACAATTAAACCATGTTGGTGAAGAAGTCTGTAATTGCGATGAATGAGCATTTCGCAAAGAAAAGCTTTTGTAATGGAGATGCTTTCGCGATGGAAGTATAGTCTGCAAATGAACTGTTCTTTGACAGTTCGCTACTGATACATTTTTGCGAAGATTCTACATATAGTAGAAAATGAAGATTTTGTTGCTTTGAACAACTGAAATCTTTGATACCTACAATTGTGTTCAATGAGCATGATTAGACATGCTGTGAGCTGCATTAGGGTGGTAGGTTTAGGGTAGTGCATGACTTAAGTAAGTCATAAGAACTGTGTAAAGTTTCATAAGAAACTGACATAGTAGGACACTAGGGGATAGATTGTGTACTCAGTTGAAAGCTAGATCCCAAAGGTTCAACTTGCCTCTTGTTGATTGGTTGTAGATATGATGCACGATGTTAAGACAAGTCAAAGGACTTATAGGTGTGTTATATTGGGAATCCCTAATAGATGTAGACAAGTATTAAAGCTATGTGAAGGCCCTTAGGTGCCTTGAGAAAATGTACAACCATGACTTGTCTCATTAGTTGGAAATGTAGAACACACGAAAGCTAGAATTAAAACCTCTTATGAGGTAGTAAGGTCAAGCAACCTTTACGGTTATGAAAAGTCAATTGAATTGACTTATGCCTGTCGTCTTCTTGGAAAATACATTTTATGTTAAGGCATGTCAAATAAGACGAGGCGTTTGTGATAGTTGATTTGGGATCAACATCGAAAGAGGTGACATCTGTAAATAACTACTAGTATGAGTAGACATATATACATGTCAAGGATGTGTTTAGTTCCTGTAAGCTAGTGGTGGTGTGATGAAGAACATATCATTGTTAGTACCTCTATATATCTAGGCTGCAATGTAAGGCTCTATTGAGCTATGTTGATTCCTAGGAAGCCAATACTCATACAAGAAGTCCTAGATGCTTTAAGATTAGGAGTGTGCTCATCTTAGATGCTATGTGAGCATTGACTGAATCTATTGAGATTTAAGTCTTGTATGTTGACCCATAGTTGTGTGCTTATAGTTTGGGGATTCAGTGTGCTCGGTATATATAAGTCTAGTGATACTGACTTGGGACACAATGATAAGTACATAGATAAGTTGAGATTATTAATCTTAGAAGCATAAGGCAAGAGTTTAATACTTTGATAGCTATGGAAAAAGATCCTAAGATCTGAGAGAGCATTAGGATTCTAAACTAATTAATTATGTTTGAGACGGATGTGACTGGTTTATAGCACTTGACACTATGTGAGTTGTAGCTAAATATGAATAAAAAGTTTAGAATGATCCATTTACATGGAATGATGCCTTGTGAGTGCTCCTTTGTTTTAGAAGTTTCATATTGGATGTGGACATGGAGAAAATCCATAAGATGGATTAAGCCAATAGGGCAACCCTCCAAGGTTACACAAAGAGGAACAGACTGAGTGTTTGACATATACTAGGCCATTAATTTTGTGCAGATTGGTATTTTGGAAATATATGCCCCTGAGGATTGAATGAGTCCATGTGTTAGATCCTGTGTGATCATATTTCTTTGAGAAAATCTCAGAAATAATGGGGGTAAGGAGGCCTATATCAAGAAACACCAATGTTTCTAAGGACAGGTGAAAACCAAGAACCTCAAATGAATGCTAGAGTGGAAAGTGCCAAACATACTTAGTTTTGGCAGAAGGACATCCAAGTCTACCATAAGACCACGTGACAGTTACACTGTTGTATAGTGAGGGATGATGCAATTCTTATTATTGTAATGGTAGATGGAATGGACTTCACTTCTGGGAAAGTGTGGTGGATCTTCCTATTAGGGCATGTACCAATCAAGTTGAAAAGAGCTTTCGGATAAAACTCAATTCTGATGGTGTGATAGATAAATATGTTTTATGTTGACTGATTGGTCATTATTGACGTTGTTATAATAATCATTAGATGAAAGAGCCTAGCTCTACGACAAATTCCCTAAGTGTGGTAAAATCCATCAGATGGTATATCTAACTATGTAAGGGATTCTGATTATTAAATCAGATGAGTCGAGAAATTTTCCTAATATGATAAGCTTAAAAAAGTCATCACATATGGTAGTTAGAAGAGTGTCATGCCCGGCAATGATGTGAAAGTATTTAGAAAACCTAAAGTGAAATATCTAAAACACTGAATCATGACATGATGTGTTATGTTACTCTCAATGGTAATGGATTTGGAATCCAGATAACGCCATGTTAGTCTGAAATGACTTATGAGAGTTGCATGCGATACAGTGTCTAAGACACAGAGGGTTTGTTAATTAAGGATTAACATGAAAGACCTAGGGTTGCCATTGACTTCTGGAGAGCAATATTGTCTATGGTACATAAGGGATTGATGTGCACAATCTAGAATATTAAGAGAAGACTCTTAGAGAAAAGATCAACATGATTGAGTGTGTCTCGATAGTAAAACCCATGATATTAGCAAAAGCTAATATAGAGATCAAGAATTGATTGATGGAGATCTCAGTATTTGGAAACTTTGTTGTGAATGGCTAGTAGTAAACCATGGACTATGTGAGTCTAAGAATACCTTGAAAAGGGTTGTGGAGTAGATACACGAGATTAACAAGTGATAGATATTAAATTGTCAAAGGTTTGGTTCAAATATATCTGAGATACAAGGAACCACGAAGTCCATCTAGAATGGAAATGTTGGTGTCTATGAATACAACAAAGCTACCTGTAGTGGGGATTTGGTTAAGTCTGAATCCATGACTGCTTGGATAGGAGGCAAGCTCCATGAAATCTAGAAGCAGTGTGTGGGTTAATCCATGGGAAGATGAGCCAAAAATCCTGTTTAGTGACAGGTGGCAAGGAATGATGATACCAGTAGACGCACTAATACATAAGCCTGTGAGCACTAACCATTTGATACATTCAGACTGTGATATGGCGTATAGTAGTGTCAAGATTGTGTCTGTAATCACGTAGAGAACTCATGATATTATTTGAGAGATAACTTGATGTCTGGTAATCTAGGTTAGTGTGCTCGAAGCATGTGATGCACATAATATACTTTATTCAGGTTTGAGTACCTATGGGACACTTGTGATGGTAATCTAGGTTTGAACACCTGAAGGGCAATTGTTAAGGAAATTCAAGTAGAGGCACTTGATGGACATAAATGTCAGAAAATCACATGATAAATAATGTAGGCTAAGCTTAAAGACATGCATGTTAGAGGGGTTGCTGCACGATTTGCCTAAGGCTATCTAAAGTGTAGTGTCATCTAAAACAGTTAAACCTGCTCTGTGAAAAGGCCTTGGGAATTTTAATCTCTAAATATCAAAAGGATCGGATAAATATAGAATGTGGTGCTAATGGACAGCCAACTTGGCTGTCTTAAGTTCAATGGGAAACCAACTTAAGCTGCATGAAGGTTCAATGGGTAAACGAGTCAGTACTATTAGGAAGCACAATGGTCACTTTAGTGACTATAGTTCGTTCTTATGACATTACCACAGAAGGAAATACTGTGGAGTAGTGTTTCAAGCCTACAGTAGAGAACTGTGGATGAAAGGTTAAGAACTGAGTGAGATGGCAAGTCCGGGATGCAACCAGTTTTTCTTAATGAGTTTATCTAGAGACTCAGGGTTGGGTTGAAATAACACCTAGGTTGAGCTAAAACATGCTCTAGAGGAGCTAAAACATACTCTAGTTGAGCTAGAAAAATGCTCTAATGGGTTAAAACATAACCTATATGAGATAAAAAGACCTTGGTTAGGTTGAAACAAACCATGGTGGAGTTGAAACACGCTCTTGATTATTCTCAAAAGAGTTCTTCATTACCCGAGGTCTAGTACTCTTATACCAATTATGATATTCACCTTTCTAAGGGTAAAAGCTAGTCACTTCTTATGAGATTAAGGTCGTCTTTAGAGCCATTTAGTAAATCTGGGATAAACATGAACTTTAAAGTGCCAACCTTAAGATCTGTAAACTCTTTCTAGAGGACTGGGCATGTAATGAGTTGGGTTTGTCAAAAGAGGTACTAGTTTTAAGGTACTCCACTTTGTTCTTAGAGAGACAATAGTTTGTTAAACAAGGTGTTGGTTCCAGGGACATCCACCATGCACTGATGCATATCAACCTCACATATTTTCTATAATACCTGTTTTTGAATATTTTAAAAACAAGTGGGGGATTGTTGAAAACGGGAGGTTTTAAAAGCCTTTAAAAATGTTTTCCATTTTAACCATTTTCATTTAGAGTTTTCAAAATGTTTCAAAATTTGTGTTTTGGGTTTAGTCCCACATCGGAAAGAAACAAATTGAGAATACAATATATAAGAAATCACTCTCCTACCTTGTGTATTTTGAGAGGGCCCAGTCTCTCTTGGTTGCTATGGTGTAGCAAGGTGCGTGGCACCTTGCACACATGCACGCGCACATGTGCATGGGCACGGGTGTGGGTGTAGGTAAGGGCGTTTGAAATGCACTTTGCACTTCGCATGTGCACATCACCACACCGCAAAGATGAGTGCATCGTGATGGAGGTGTATTGCAAGGAAAATAGACTGCCACCATGGGTGTACCGCAAAGGAGGCATACCGCAATGATGATGCATCACAATCAAGTGAACAGTGAGCAAACCAAGATGCATCACAATGAAGGTGGATTCGGGCATGGTCTATCGCAATGGTGCATCAAGAGCCATGTAAACCGTGATGAGGGTGCATCATAATAGAAGGTGCACCATGATGAGATGACCAATGCGATGAAAGTACCATCGCAAAAGAGGCCCGTTAGGGTCTGAAATCGCGAAGGAAGTCTGTCACGGCCTAGCACCGTGAAGAGCTGGCTCGCGATAGGACTGGGCTTCTTCGCGATAGGCTCAATTGACTTAGAATGAAGCTTGTAACACAAGCTAGTCCGTACATGCACACTTAATCATATTGGGAAGACCCTTCATGATGGATGAAGGTGATTAATGTCCACCAGAAATTGGACACCTAAGGGGTTTGGTGAGAATGGTTGGAAACCCACTATAAAGCCTAAATTTGGGTTGAAACCCAATGATTGGAGCAGAGAAGATGACCTAGAGAAGGGAGAAAATGAAGAGGAAGAAAAGGAGAAGAAGAAAGGAGAAGCCCATAGGGCGGTGGGTCTGCCATGCATGGAGACCAGTTCTCTCTTCTTCTCTTTCTATTTTCTTTCTCCTGGACCTAGAATTCATTTAGCACTTAGATTCGCTGCCCTCTTAGAAGGGAAAGGCTTGAATCTCTGAGCTCAAATCCTCCTTGAAATCAATGGTTTCTTAGAGAATAGACACTGTGATGGAGCTACTAACATTTTCTTCTTGACTCGGTTTTGACGTATGATGTTCACCTTCATAAGGAGAAACTATGTTGAAATTTTCATAAAATTTGGACAAGTTTTGTCACTTGTTTTTGGACGTACTCAACCACTAAGGGCAATAAGTTGTATGAGAGGTATTGTGGTTTCTCTAGGGAGTGGACCTCATTGAGAGACAGGACTTGGTCTGAGCTTAGTTGTATCTTGGGGTTAGCTTGGCTCATGGCCCCTTGCACATTAAGTGGGAGGCCTCGGCTATCCTCAAGAAACGTGATAAGAACACCTCCATGCCTTGGATCAGTATGGTAGAACTATATCTGACTTGATTCCACTAGAAAATGGGATATGTAGGTAGCTTGAGGATGGGAAGACTGATTGCATAGCTACAACCTCAAAATCTATCCTATTATGTTATTGAGTTTACTGAACTCGGCAACTTTTGCAAGTGATGTGACTTATGGTTTGCTACAGGATCCAACAGTGTTGAGGCAGGAAAAAAAGAAGAGGGGGGAGCAGATTCTTTATGGACATCTAGCATCTGCATGCCGACTTTGATCAATCAAAGCCAAAAGTGAAGCATTTTGTTCCATATTCCTAGTAGAAGAATTTTGGAGGCGGCAAGAAGACGTTGAAGGTGATTTCTTAGAAGAAGGGTCAACAAAATCGTGGGATCATAATCAAGGACAGGATCATGGTGGGAGTTATCGAAAAGCTAAAGTTGTACCAGGAAAGTAGTGGCAGAGCCACATGGGGGTGGGAGGGGGCCATGGTCCCCCTAAACTTTTGAAAAAGCCATAACTGGGGGTAAATGTTTGATCCATGATTTTGTATGTCTTACCATGTCCTCTACCACAAAATGACACATGAGATGGTTTTTTGAATTTGGTGCTTCTTTTAAATGAAGAGGAAATGTTCATTTGAACACCTTTTTAAACCGTTCTAACCCTATGCACCCCATTTTTATGGGTATAGAAAATTTCATTTGAAAATTGTATTTACAGTTTAAACCCTATGCACCCAGCCTTTGTGCATAGGACACAACAAGACATACAATATCCTAGACCGAACATTTGTTCCATTGGGAAAAACCAATTTATTGGGTTGAAAGATCTTTTATTCTTGGATATTTTGTACTCTCTAATTTTGAACAAAAAAAAAAAATCAATTCTACATAAGTGTCTATATGTATGTACATTCATGCCCTTCTATGGTATTTCTGCTTTTCTAAAAGAGCCCCTCACATCGCATAGCTTGGCTTGGCATTATCTAAGTTTGAGCTTAAATTTCTTTGTTCACAAGCTTAGCTTGAAACTCAAGCCCAATTCATTGCACTAAACAAATACGAGGTGAATTATAATGTGCTTGGTTTAGTATAAGCTCAGACTATTTAGATAATTGTATTTAATATAATTAAAAAATTAATTTAGTAAACCTTAATACCAAGTTTCTTTCTAATTTTAATGATTTTAGATTATGGTATCTTTGGGGTTGCAAATTTGACTAATGTAACTTTGTATTACAATTTGGGCTGAAGTGAGAAAAGCTAAGTTGAGCCTGAGCCTGGCCCTAACCTTGGAAAATTCATAATAAGCCAAGTTTAGGGATGGTTTATCTCTCATAAGCTAAAATCAAAATGAGCTTAGCTTGGATTAGCTTAACTTGTTTACAGAACTAGTAAGATCTACTATAGGGGGAGGGGTCCTTTGTCCATTTGGCTTCATCTACAATATTTAAACTCATCGAATTACTAACAAAGATGGAGCCCACCAAAGTCGCTGAGGGTGTTAAATGCATAGGTTTTGTTTATATGATACACAATCATGTAGAAAAAGATTCGTGAAGATATTGAGAATACCAAATTTTGCATTATTGTTGATGAAGCACATGACAAG
>JAOXJP010015908.1:0-31870 GCA_025762735.1 Platanus orientalis | reverse complement strand
TAAAATAGAAAGAAAACAACTAAAATAATTCCTAAAACAGAAAAATAAAGGGAAAATCTTGTGGACAGCACTATGTCTTCTTCTTGCATCATTTGTTCTTGATCTTGGGCTTCTATTGCATCAAGAAAGCAACGATATGTTTAATGGGATTAAGAGAATCCAAGGCACGAAACTAATCTGGGATTCTCATCGAAAGCGACTCATCTGCAGTTGTTTGTTGGGGGCAGCAGCGAAGTTGGGGACCAAGGGAGTTATCACATACTATTCTGGAAATTTGGCATCTATCACACGTGTTTAAAGCCTCTTTCTGACATGTTCCAAGGGAGAAAAACAGCCTAACAGATGCTTTAGCTAAATGGGGAGTTGCACAAACTTGTACTTAAATGGATATGAAGTTCCCCCATCATGTATTTTAACTAACTGCTGTATCCTTGATATCTGTATCTCTATTTTATTTTTCTTTATTCAAATAAAACTCTATGTTATTATATATATATATATATATAAGAGGATAATCCACTTCAATCCTAGCCTGCTTAATAGCATTTGTTGAGCCTCTTTCAACCTCTTTGGCAATGCTAGGGCCTCAAATTGTCTTTAAAATTAGAAGAGATCTAATTTTGTTTTGCATGATATACTGCTACATAGGTAGTTCATAGGCAACAAACATGTTTCCTTTACTCTTTTGATCAGATGGTCTCATGTCATTAAATTCCCCAGGCTTTATCCCTTTTGAGAAAGGTAAGACTGTTTTCACTATTGTAGATGCATAACAGGTAAATGGACATGAGGTAATCCCCATCAGATTGAGCCACCATTCCATAATTCAATTGTCACTGTTCCAAGAAAAAGAACTCTTTATGTTTCCACAAGAGGTATATGTTCATGTTGTCCTTCAATTTTTGCCTTACTGTAATCACACTTTTGTATTGTTATAGCACACATTCCTCTCTATCATATATGTATAAAACTTACACATGAAGTGTCAAATTTCAAGAGCTGATTATAGATTTGTCAATTTGTCCATGCATAATGTTTATGGTGAGCAGAAAACTATCACCAACAAGTAGCACAGAATCCCAGCTTAGCTAAGATACCATTGAACTCTTGCAGGGTAATATATCAGCAATATCTTTATCACTTGAAGTAACTTCTACATGACTAAAGCTAAAAAAGTAATAATTTAAAAAACACTTTTATATGAAACAACAACTGATACCTATCTCATTATTATATTTCCACCGGATCACAGCAGCATATATGCAAGAAATACATGAACATACATATCAAGAGATCAGTAAAACACATTCTATTTGCTGATATGTTTTAAACTCCCTAAACTATTATAATCGTCTTAGACTTACTTGGAACTGCTGACTGAAGAAGGTGCAGCAACATGAAAGACACAAAGCCGAGGGCAGAGTCTCCAACTGAAAGCAAAGGAAGTTCTTTGAAAGCAAGTGACAACTAGAAATCTTGATCTTAAACACTTTGGGGATGGAAGTGTGGTATTTCTTGGATAATTAGATAAAGCTGACATCTTTATTGCCATTATCATGTATGAGCCTGCAAGTGAAAATTTTCACTTTTTTAGTTAAATATATATATATAATGGCCAAATACCTCAATTGAAGCTCACTGCTGTTAATTGTGATGAATTGAATGAATTTAGTTAGTAGAAGGAAAAAAAAAAAAAACAAAGCCCATGATGCTTTATCTCAACTATTGTTGCAGGCGCTTGTCTAGACACCTAGATGCATAACCTCAATTATAACCCTAGGCGCTTGTCTAAGTCGTCTCAATAAACAAACTGATAATTCTGCAAGTGTTTCAAAGCTACAATTCCATCCAATTCAAAGCATTAGATCATTTGTGTCAACTCCTCATAACCATTTAAGATCATAGCAGGAAAGCTCAGCGAATCAACTCATGACAAACCACCTCAGATGTTTGCAAAATTCAACGAGTTGTATAAAGTGAATGGTGAATTAATCCAGATAAAACATCTCTCAATTGATAGCCAATAGGAGCAATTTCCAAATAATTAAGAGATAAAGATATATACATATAGAGAGAGAGAGAAGGGCTTACAAGGATTTTTAGGGTTTTTCTTGAATAGACGCACTTCGTTCTTCCTGATCTTCTTGGTACGTTCGTGTTATTCTCCTCGTTCTTCTGGTTTTCTGCTCGACATTCGCGGCGCTCGCGTGAAGGAAAGAGAATAAAGAAGAGGGGAGACCGAACGGAATTGCACGCAAATCGAGTTTTCCTATTCGTGTCTATCAGATACCTGGATTCCGTGCAGTCGATAGAAAATAGTACAAGAATCCAAGTAGATTTTTCTTTGACAAATCGACACTCAGACACTACTTTAAGTGAGAATGTTGTTCTTAGCAATAAATTACGGGAGCTCAATGTGGCCCAATGACACTCAGACCTAACTAAGAGGGTACTCGTTAGTAAATTGAGAAAAATCAATTCAAAAGTATAATGAATCTAGATTGATTTTGCACTCCTAGTTGAAGGTTGCAAGGTTGGATTCATCACATGTGACTTAAAAATTACTTATGAAGATTTTGCAAATGAATCCAATGCCTATGTATTTTGAGACAGAAAACCACGAATGAACCCCTAGGGTCATCGACTTCTAGGATTTATAGTTTGAGAAATTCTGTTTAGTGATCGACTATAATTCGTTCATTGTCTCCTTGAATGTGATTATATCCGCTTCAAGTTTCTCTAATATTTTTTTTCATATAAGTGTTGTCTATGGCGGATCAATCCTTGCTCTAATACTAGATGATATAAACCCCCAAGATAATACAAAAATTAGAAAATATTATATATATATATATATAAAGAGAAGAAGAACCACTTTGAGGGTGGGGGTCTCCAATCTCGAAATGGAAAATTTTCATTAATTTTTTCTACTCCTACACAGTTGAAGAACCCAAAGTGCACTTATCGATTCCTATAATTGTTAGAAAATTTCACTATAACATAATGTACATACATCCATGTATGTATGAATAGTTTGTTATAATAGGGGTTATTGTTGTTTCAACCAACTATATCTTAAGCCTTCTGGAGCAGGCTTGTCTCAAGGCCTATTGGGCTTTAAATTTGTGCTTGAAACAATTAAGCTTGAGTTTGGTGAGCTGAGACAAACCTGAGATGAGCTTGCCTCGATCTTAATGAGCCAAGCATAATGTTAGCACCCCCACAAGCCTGAGACTGATCCTTGTGTGAAGAACCTTGAGTTGATCTAAGAAAAGTTTTCAGCACATTAATACCCGTAGACTCATGAGTAGTGAGATTTTTCCCTCTAAACACTAGCTTTTGAAGTTTAAAATTTTTTAATTGAAAAAAAAAAACGTAGATAATACTTTCCTTCATCATGTGATGAAGTGCACTTTGGGTTAAAATTTACCACACAAGGAGAGGGTAACATGGCCAACATTTGAACCTCTTTTGGGTTGCCAAAATAAACTGCTACATGGAAGATTTCTATCACCTAAATCTCTTCCCCTCCCTAGAAAATGATGATATATACATGGATATACATTTTGGAAAGTGACTCTTCCCCTTTAAGAGCCTACCCAAATGGGACTCTAGTTTCTCTTGAACTCAAGTGGATGGAGGTTCAAAAACCTTCTCAGGATGACCTTCCCCCCTATGTTGGCATCCAGATTCTTTGTGACAACATGCAAGGATTATCCCTTAAAGCCTAATCATGAATAATAAAAAAGCATTATTATGGTAAATACGTCTCTATTAATCTTCTAGCTACAAGGTTTTTTGGTTATTATTCCCTTACAAGTTTGTTAATGGTGTATCCAAAAACACTTTAGACATGCTTTTTCCTTCTTATGATGCAAGGCCAATCCAAGGTAGATACATTAATGCATGTTCCTCTTCTCAAAATAAGACATATCCATGCATAAAGGTATCCTATTGTTATGTTTTAGTAGACGAGCAATTCTATGTAATAACATTGACATTCCTACTTAGTATAGAGGACTTGTAAATTCACATACGTAGTTTAATTTTCTAAAAAAGGTTGAATATGATATTTCTCTAGAATCACTTGAAATGTAACACATTTTTTAGGGTTTTCAAAAAGTAGATTACGATTCAATGAGAGTGTCTTTACATTTGGTGTTGCTTTTTAATGTCGGATTATAATTTGTTGTAATTACCTTGTTTCCATTCCTGTCACCTCATACATGGGCACCCTCATTGAATTGGAAGCCTTTAATAATTATGTCCCTTGTGTGGAAGGAAAATACCTTTTTTCTAAGGTTGAGGGTTTCATCTTAATAATGGGATCATATCAATCTAACTTATCATTAAAAAATAAGATTAAATATGGAAGTAAACCAAAAAAAAAGGAGAAACTCTAATGCATTAAGGCTTACCGAAAGGATGTTCTGTCCAGGTTTTGGTGTCTAAGACACCAGGTAACTTCACATGGAATAAATTGGGTAGGGGCTAGATGAAATTTTAAATTCCCACCCATTTTATTCCAAATGAAGTCACCTAGTGCCCTGGACACCAAATCCTGGACAAGAAATTTGCTTCCTTAAACCTAGGGATTTAATAATATTCTCCACATCTATTTGTAATGTAGACTTATGTTAATTATAGGGAAATGATGTTTGATCCATGATTTAGTGCCTAGGATGGTTTCCAGGACACCGGGACATCATATGGAATAAAATGGGTGGGTGATGCATTTTTTGAATCATGGACAAAACATCCTTTCCCCTAATTATATGGAGATTTCTAAACCTAATTTTCCTTCAAATTTAGCCCAAAAAACTTTATCCTTTTTCTCATAAGTGTCCCCATGTGTGTGTGTGTGTGTGTGTGTGTATTTGTTTTTACAATATTCGAGCAATTTTGTTAAAGTGCCTCTAATAAGTAGCAAAGAGGTAGAGAAATCCAATGGGAAGAAGCTTGGTTTTTAGCCTAAACATCATAATAGTATGTACAACTACATTGGATATCTAGGGTACATGAGAGAATTTAACTAAAATAAAGTAATTTAGGAAAAAGGCATAGAGTTTTCATTATGGTCCTAATGCAACATGGCCAACGATAAAGGGGGTCTTTGAACCTAATGATAATCACTCTGGATTCTATGCACACAAAATCTGTGTGCAATGCGTGTACAGGGGTCTGGGAACACTCACATTAGCATTGAAAAGTGATAAGCACGTGTCCCAATAAATGTAAATCACTTTTCAATATTAATGTAAGTGTTCCTAGGCCCCTGCACATGCATTGTGTATGGATTTTGTGTGCATAGAAGTCGGGTTAAATGATAATCTCTACAGAATCTCCTTCAAGGATGATATGATGGTAGCTAGATGGAGATTGAGCCACACCACTCTATTTTCTGCATCCGATGGAGAAGAGGATGGGGAAAACTTTGATCGAGTATAACAAAAATGACCTTTATTGTCTTTGCTAATGGCACCTGCACTAGAGTTGGAGGGATGAGTGAAAACAACATCAAAGTTAATTTTAAAAATTCGTTTTGAAGGGGGGATCAAAACGCATGACATGTATTAGGAGTAGTCTTCCGATTGGGCTGTAGAACCAAATGCTTGAGATCCTAAAATAATATGTTGGGGAGGAGTAGGACCTTGTGACAATTAAGAGGGATGTTTTTAAAAATGAATTCATCTTTACTTTTCCATAAGTACAAGCAAGTAATGACAACTTTTTTAATGAAGGTATGCTTTTCTTCTTTAAACAGGTTTGGGACTTCAAACTGAGATTTAAGTCAAGATGAAAAGGAACAACTGTTTATAAGGTTTGTACGTAGAGGTGAAGAAAAAGCAAACCAAACTTGGAAATATTAGAGCACGCAATGATGTTTTCAGTTGACTTATATTGTGTCTATATTCTAGAATATGTGCACGATTCTGTAAACAATAAATGTTTATTTCATATAAGAAAATAACTTGAAATTAAAATAAGTAGAAAGACTTACTTGACTGGACAAAGTTGAAAAATTCAGAACTGAATTAATCAAGGCTAGTGTTTGACACTATATCCCTCATGGTGGTGCTTACGAGCTTCTCAGACGTTTGCCTCTTAAGATACAATGATCGACTTCACACAAAGAAGAACTGCAATTTGTGTTTGGCGAGTCAAACTGTGTTTGTATCTTTCTCTTACACTGATGAAGACACTGATGCACTATGATGCATATGCTTTATTCGAATTCCGGATGGGATAAAATGAATGAGGGACAATTTATTTATATATTGTTCATGTTTATTTGGAATAGGCATAAGGACACTCTTTATGATGTTCGAACAGACACAAAAGCAAAAAGATGCAATTTTGTAGCCACCTTCATATCCGTACAGAACATACATGAGTTAAAATGAGTGATTTAATAGTCACATTTATGACTATTCGGTTTAAATAGTTACAAATGGTAAAATTGTAAAACCATACAAATAGGCACGCCCTCACAAGGTTTAACCATTTTTGGGAGAAATAAAAAATAATAAAAATATTATTGACCAAACCCAACCTGGTTTGGTGCGCATGTGTGTTGGTTTGGGCTTGACCCATGTTGGCTAGGTCCTTCCCCTTTCACAAAACTGTATTACTCCTCGGGACCAAAGTAATGCTATTTTATATAAACCTCCAAACTTTTGTGGGCTAACCAATTTGGGACTATTCAAGTTTTACACCTTTTAACCAGTGTTCAATTGGGCACCTTTGGAGACAATTTCTCATTCACCCATTAATGGTTTTGAGCATCCAACCACACAACATTGTTCTCCTCATTGAGGTGAACACAAAACTGTGTGGACTTGCCTCAAATGACTTGTGGGTCCCACTTTAATTTGGCTCAAAGATGCCACCCAGTCAGATTTTAAAGCTGGGCATAGTAAAAAAACTAGGTAACCCAAAACCGTTTCTAACAATGACAAATATGTTGAGCCTTTTATGCGGGCTATTCAATTACCACACATAAGTTTTCTATGGCATCCATATGATAAGATTTCAAGTGGTTTATTTCCTAAGTGAACTCTCTTATTTGAAGCACATGAAGGGATGATGTGGCCGATTTAGACCATCCATTAAATATGGGACCCTTTGATATATATGTGTGTGGATGGGTGGATGCGTTTGAACGCAATATGGACGATTTTAGGGTTTACTTAATAGAATAGAAAAGGAAGAAGAGAAAGGAGCATTTGTTCGTGGGGTTTTCCAAAGATCATCTTTGATGGATAAGAAGGAGAAATTGTTTTGTCTTGAATATCATTTTCTTAACATCTTTCATTATTTCTTTTTTTCTTTTTTTGTGATTATTGAATTCATTTCTCTTTTTGAAGAAGAGCACAACCATAAGTTCTTATAACCAAGACTCTCTTAGATCCACACTCTATCAAGAGAGATCACCTGATTCATTTGAGTATCATCCTTTTAAAAATTGATATTATCTTTGTAAGAACCCATCCAGTCTCTTGAATGAATTGTGTTTGAGAAAACCGTTTCACAGTGTTTTTATGTTGCTGGATTTTCTAAAAAAAAATTGAACCCTTTGACTCTTGGGCTTTAAGTAAACAACAAATTTCATTCGTCTCTGCCAGAAAGTGTAAATCTATAGAAAGACAAGGGTTTTACATGAGCTAGATTGTATCCTAGGGTTAGCTTGGCCGCAATCCCTTGCACGTTGTTGGGAGGATTCAACATTATCTTAAGAAATATGATAATGACACCTTTCTATACTCAAATGAATTACTTAAATAAGCCCTAAAACTAAAGAAGACAAGGAATCTTGAAAAACCAGTAAATTGCTATCTGTTGATTGAACCACAATTAGACCTATCTATCACGATTGACTGGAGACTTGCAACTAAAGTGAAGCTCGCGATTGACCAATAGCCCGCAATTGACAAGGTCACTCAAGACTAAACCTCTCTTCACGACTAAACTATACTTTACGACTAAATTGTGTTCCATGACTAATCCATCATTCATGACTTGAGCATAAATCAATTGCTAATTTTACTTCATTTTATTCTATATCCATCACCATAAATCTAACATGATAGGCTTCTTATAATTTTATTTTACGAACAAATAATTCATTGTATCTTCTCTTTTTTTTTTTTCTTTTTTTGATGGTAAAACTAGCTCGTTATATCTAATAACATTTTTATCGAAATTAATTGGCTGCACAGGTAGAAAGATATTCTCTTGTATTTACAACTAATAATTTTTTTTAAAGAGTTCTTACATTTTAAAAGAATTGGAGTGAAGGATTATATATATATATATATATATATATATATGGGGAGATATCATGCAAAACACCAATTTATCATACTAGAAGGTGCCTAGAAAAAGGTATTTTGTAAATACGCATGGGTCTTACGTATTATATATTTACTGAAAAACTCTCTTTTACTCTTTGTATTTATTGAGACATTCGTTTATCAGGCAATGTCCATCTCTAATCCCCAACTGGAGTTGGTTTGGCTTCAAACACTCTTCAGAACATGATAGTCACATAAATTTGAGTCCTTAACATCGCACAGGAATCTCCATTATATTGCTAAAGTTGAGTGCAAATGGCTTGTCACAGTAACAATTACAATGCAAGGCACAGCGAAAATTACATACTAAACTTAGATGCATACCGTACATTAACCAAAACCGGGGGATTAGGGCTATCGATTGGGCCGGGTTGGGGTTAACCCGAGCCCAGCCTGAAGTATGAAACCCCAGCCCGAGCCCAAATTCAACCCAAGGCCCTCTGCCCAAGCCCTACCCATTTGTAATTATTTGGGCTGAGTTCGGGCTGCCTGAAATGGACAAAAATTTTATGTGTCACCTATGAGATTTGAACTCTTACAGAGATACCCCATGTACTTAGCAGTTGCTTGCCTTAACCACTAGGCCAAAATGATGGGTGTTGATAAGCATTTTAAATTTATTTTCTTTATTCTAACAACCAAACCTTTTTAAATTTTCACCATCCATATTGGTAGAAGTTTTAGAGCTTTAATAACATTTCTTTTCTTCACCATCCAAAGCAATCCAATGAAAAACATTAATAAAAAAACAATAATTTTTTCGGGCTTTGGGTCGGGTTTCAAACCGGTTTCAAGTTTTATTCACTTCGGGTTAGGCCGGGTAAGACATCGGGCTTAAATATATTGGGCCTGAACCCAGCATGGAAATTAGTTTGGGCCTAACATTTGGGCTTGAGTCCTGCCTAGCCCATAACTCAACTTGCCTAGCCTACCCAATTTTTAGGCCAGTTAAGTTGGGTTTCGGTCCAGCCTGACCCAAATGACAAACCTATGAGGGATAGAATGCCAATCTTTACATTTGGTAACCAAGTGTCTACTACCTAGGGCAATACAAATTTGGTGTGCCCCCTAACGAACACCTAAGGTCAACCCATATGTAAGGACAAATACAAGACATTGAAAAAGTGTTTTACACTTTTAGAAGGGGATGATTTTTACTTTTTGGCGCTATGTGTCTGCCCCCTACATGTGGGCAGACCTTAGGTATTCGCTAAGGGGGTACACCAAATCCTGGGGGTACCTAGGGGTGTCAACAAGTCGAGCTCAGCTTAGCTAGGCTCATCACATGAAAATAAAGCTCAGGATTGGTTCTAGCCCAGTCCATCAAAGCCCAAAAAAGAATTTTGTGAAATAAGCCTGACAGCTTAATGGTCTATTAGCCCAAGCTGTAGTTTATTGAAATAAGTTCAATGGTCCACTAGTGGTACATGGTCTTGTTTGAAATGAGATTTACAGTATTGTACTATATATATAGTACAATACTGTAAATCTCAGCTCAGTGACCTTTAAACAAGGCTCAAGCTCGGCTTATAACAAACCGAGCTAGCATGTCTCATTGACAATCCTTTTACAACCTATGTTCATGATAAGGGATGCCTGTCAATTCTCAGTATAACCATTTCTCCTCTGTCATCAAGAATGATGGCTCCAATACGGTTATATCTTTATGAACTGTGATGGCACCATCAAATTGACTTTTTTCCCATCCTTTTGTTAGGGGACCATCTAGGACGATCTTTGTTCTTAGGCTTAGTCATTCTTAATGTCCCAATTTGATACTCCTTGATGTCTTTGAGCTCTTCTTATTCTTCTCTCTTTTTTCTTTTTGGGAGAAAATGTAGATTTCATTCTAACAAATATAGTCTTGTTTGATGTTTGATGGGAAATGTGGAGCTTGATAATACTGCACAATTTTCCCTGATTATATGTAGATTTCACACTTGTATGGTGTAGCCCTAATTATATGTATAATGTTGAGGGTGGCCGCAACAACTGAATCATCTTGTACTTTCTATTCTTCGATCATAGTGCAACGACTGTGGATATAGCCCAAGTTGGGTGAACCACGTAAATTTGGTGTTTTCTGTGTTTTTTTTTTTTTTTTCTTGATCGTTATTTTGCCTTATTTCATTTTTTCATGATCTTGGGATTATGGTAAATCCCTAACAACTGGTATCAGAGCTATCAGGTTTGAGTGGGAGCGATGGTTGTAGATGAAGGAAAGGTCAAGATTGGTAAGTTCAATGGTTCGGACTTTGGGTTCTAGAAGATGCCGATAGAGGATTATCTGTATTAGAAGAATCTATATAAACCACTTTCAAGAAAGAAACCCAATGACATGACAGACGATGAATGGGCTCTCCTTAACAGACAAGTGCTAGGGGTTATTCGATTGATGTTGGGTCGTAACATTACCTTCAACATAGGGAAGGAGAAAACCACGACAGGTTTGATGGAAGCCCTTTTGAATATGTATGTAAAATCCTCTATCGTTGACAAGGTCTATTTGATGTAGTGATTATTCAACCTAAAGATGGCAGAAGACATGACTGTGACTGATCATCTAAATGAGTTCAACCTGGCTATGTCCCAATTAAGTTATGTTGGAATTGAATTCGAAGATGAGGTAAGAGCTTTAATCCTTTTATCTTCTTTGCTAGAAAGTTGGAATGGTACTTTAATTGTAGTGAGTAGTTCTTATGGAAACTCAAAACTCAAATACAATGATGTTCGGGACTTGATTCTAAGTGAAGAAATTCATAGGAAGGAATCAGGGGAAACATCAGGTTCTGTTCTGAACACAAAAAGTAAGGGAAGAATATCTGAAAGAAGTTTAGACTATGATAAATCGAATTCCAAGAGAAGGAGCAAGTCGAGATCTAGCCTTTTGGTAGTTGCTAAAACTATGGAAAGAATGGTCATCTGAAGAAAGATTACCAAGCACTAAGGAGGAAGAACAATGATGAGTAGGATTCAGTGAATGTCATAACAAAGGAGGTCATTGATGTTATGATTTTGAGCATTGACAATCCCATTGATTCATGAGTCTTGGATTCTGGGGCATCCTTTTACTCTACCCCACACTAAAAAATCATGAAGAACTATGTTAACGGTGAATTTAGAAAGGTTTATCTAGCTGATGATGAACCATTGGACATTGTGGGCAAATGAGATACCCGAATTAAATTACCTAATGTGGTTGTATGGAAGTTACAGAATGTTAAACATGTTCCTAACTTGAAGAGAAACCTAGTATCTGTTGGATAACTTGATGACGAAGGGTATGCAATAACTTTCATGGATAGTTACTAGAAAGTCACGAAAGGAGCTAAGGTTATAGCCCGTGGAAAGAAGACAGGCACTCTCTATATAATGACAAGCACCATAAATTCTATTGCAATTGTTGATGCAAAAGAAGATTCAAATCTTTGGCATCATAGGCTTGGCCATATGACTGAAAAGGGGATGGAGACACTTTGTCTAAAGGAAAATTGCTAAGTATAAAATTAGTGGACATTGGTTTGTGTGAAGGCTGCATATTTGGAAAACAGAAAAGGGTCAGTTTCTCAAAGGTTGGCAGAACACCCAAGACAAAAAAAATTAGAATTAGTTCATACAAATGTGTAGGGACCTTCTCCAGTTTCATCTCTTGGAGGCTCATCATATTATGTTGTCTTCATCGATGATTCAACAAGAAAAGTATGAGTTTATTTTTTGAAAAATAAATCCAATGTCTATTACACTTTTAAGAAGTGGAAAGCCATGGTAGAAACTGAGACAATTTTGAAGATAAAGTGTTTGAGATATGATAATGGAGGAGAGTATGAAGACAAGGAGTTCAAATAATTTTGTGCCATTAATGAGATCAAAATTGAGAAAACTATTCCCAAGACACCATAGCGCAACGGGGTGACAGAATGCATGAACAAAACTCTTAATGAACGTGATAGGAGCATGAGGATATACTCTAGATTGGTGAAGATGTTCTGGGCTAATGCAATTAACACTACGGCATACTTGATCAATCGTGGACCTTCTGTTCCTTTGGATGAAAATCTGCCAGAGGAGGCTCGAAGTGGAAAGAATGTAAGTCTTTCACATTTGAAAGTATATGGTTATGTTTCATATGTGCATATAGATTATAATGTTAGGAGTAAACTTGATCCGAAATCTAGGACATGTATTTTTATTGGGTATGACACTGATGAGTTTGGTTGTCGATTTTGGAATAATCAAAATCGGAAAAGAATCAGAAGTAGAGATATCACATTTAATGATAAAGTAATGTATAAGGATAGGTTAGCTACAGAATCTGATAATGCAGATATTCATGCTGAAAAGAACAAGTATGTTGAGCTGAAAGAGATTTCTAAAAGTGATGTACTGAGGAGAGTTTAGAATAATCCAGAAAACATAGCTCCACAGGTTGAACCAAGTATTCTTGCTATTGAGGTGAGATGGTCCTCAAGAATCCTCATACCGACATAACGGTATTCTCTATCTTTACATTATTTATTATTGACTGATAGTGGTGAACCATAATATTGTGTAGAAGTGTTGAAGGTTGATAACTCAATCAAGTGGGAGTCAGCTATGCAGGAAGAGATGGATTCACTCATGTCAAACCAAACATGGGAGTTGACTGAGTTACCAAAAGGAAATAAGGCTTTATATAATAAATGGGTGTACAGGATAAAAGAAGAGCATGATGGTAGCAAACGCTACAAACAAAATTGGTTGTGAAAGGATTTCAACAGAAAGAAGGTGTTGACTATAATGAAATCTTCTCTTCAGTTGTGAAGTTGACAACCATAAGAATGGTATTGGGAATTGTGGCTGCAGAAGATTTGCACCTTGAGCAACTAGATGTGAAAATAATATTCCTCTATGACAATTTGGAGGAGGACATCTATATGATGCAACCACAAGGTTCACAGTACCAGATAAGGAGGGATTAGTATAAAAACTAAAGAAAAGCCTGTACAATTTGAAACAGGCTCCGAGATAGTGGTATAAGAAGTTTGATGGCTTCATGTGTAACCGTGGTTTCATGAGATGTCAGACAGATCATTGTTTCTATGTTAAAAGGTTTCATGACAACTAGATTATGTTACTCCTACATGTGGATGATATGCTTATAGTAGGGTCAAACATGTAGGAGATCAATAAATTAAAGAAGGAGCTGTCCAAGCAGTTTGTAATGAAAGATGTAGGCACTGCAAAACAAATCCTTGGAATAAAGATTAATAGAGATAGAGCATCTAAAACTTTGGTATTCTCACAAGAAGAGTATGTAAAAAGGGTTTTTAATAGGTTCAACATGCAATGAGCAAAACCAGTGAGCACACCTTTAGCTAATCATTTTCGACTATCTAAAGAGAAATCACCTAAGACAAAGCAGGAGCATGATGATATGAAAAGAGTTCCACCCGCTTCAACTATTGGTAGTCTAATGTATGCTATGGTTTGTATTAGGCCAAACATAGCACATGCAATGGGAGTTGTGAGCGGGTACATGGGTAATCTAGGCAGACATCATTGAGAGACAATAAAGTGGATCCTAAGATATTTGAGGGGTATCATAGATAGAACACTTTGTTTTAAATGTGCAAGTATAAAACTGAAAGGTTTTGTTGATTCAGACTTATGCTGTGATGTTGATAACATGAAGAGTATTACTGGGTATGTGTATACTTTGGGTGATACAACAATAAGTTGGGCTTCTAAGTTAAAGAAGATTGTTGCTCTCTCCACTACAGAAGCTGAATATATTGCAGTTACTGAAGATAACAAGGAGATGATTTGGTTGTAAAGCTTCTTAGAAAAGTTGGGTAAGAAGTAGAAAAATAATGTTCTGTATAGTGATAGACAGAGCACTATACATCTTGCAAAGAATCCAGTGTTTCATTCCAGGACGAAACACATACAATTGAGATACCATTTCATATGGTCACTTTTGGAGGAGGAAGAATTGTCACTTAAGAAGATTCATGAAAGTCAGAATCCTCCAGACAATCATCATTGATAAACTGAAGCTATGTTCAGCTTCAGTTGGTCTTCAACCTTGAGGACAAAAAGGGGTTGGTCGTTGCAATATTTGTTTTGTTTTGAAAGCATGGAGAGTTTAGAGTCTGTGTTGTGATCAGTTTTAAAGTGGGAGATTGATGGCAAGTGTGGAGCCTGATAGTACTATACATTTTCCCCGATTCGTGGATGCAGGGGTATTATGATAATTTCACATATGTATGGGGCAAGAAAGAAAGCGAGTCGCTACTGGAGTCTTGTAAAAAAGGGTTCCACCTCAAGCTACAGGTTCTTCTGGTAGACAAAGCCCGAGCGCCACGCAAACCAGATCACTCTAGTCCGCACTATTACGTCATTCTCGGTCAGTGGCACAAGCAACAAAGATTTTCGCTACAAGTGCACCTAGAGCGCTCTGCAACCAAAGGCCCTGTTGCTTTGCGCACCGGCCCCCTGAGCCTAACCGAACCTAGATTGATGAAGGAGCACAGGAACGAGCCATAGGGAGTATTCCCTGCTTGCTTCAGTCAACATAGCACCCCTTAGGGACTGTCTCGGGGGGGCGAAGCCTCAATATCTTCGTGCCTGATGCCCAAAGCTTGGACTATGCCACCGCTAGGACTATGTAGGACTATTTTATGGGACTCTTCCACTAACTTGCTTGTGGGACTATTCACTGACTGACAAACTTATTGATGGATTGATCCAGAGAGCTAAGACTCTACAGGTTCACTTCCTTCACTTTTTAAAAGTACTGGGCTATTCAATCCTGCTTCAGGTTTGTGTTTGAAAAGAGGAAGGCCCCATCCCAGGTTAGAGGGACTCTTTGAAGAGGGGAAAGGCAAGGGATTAAAGGAAGGGACATATGATGGTATAAGGCCAATGGTGCTGATCTGCTCCTAGATAAGCGGTCGGGCCTGACTCCGTTCACTGAGCTCTTAGCTTTGCTCCTGGTGGTGCGCTTGGCTATGTGTGCTGTCTACTCTTGGGTGGAAGAAAGAGCATAGAAAGCCGCTCTACTGGGTGGTGTTCCGAGGAGGGCGGCGGGTGAAGAAAGGGCAGTGGAGTGAAGCGGTATGCGCGCTATTTATTGCCTCCGAGCTGTGGAGGAGCGCTAAGAGCTGGGAAGTGGGAGGGCGTGGTAAGGCGCAGTAGGAGCCTTGTTCGCTGTGCGCACTCTAGCCTCTCGTACGTAGCGCTCTTTCGCGCAATTGCTTTGTTTGCTTTCCTTGCTAGTTAGCAAGCTAGAAAGCTAGTTCTATACTTATGTATTTTACTTAACCTATTCTTCTAGAAAAATCCCCCCTCCTTTGGAATCACTTCCCGGGGTACACCCCTTAATTGGAAGAGTCAGTTTTTCCTCTTTCTGTTGTTGAAAAGTCAGGACCCAATGCTTCTGATTATTATAAAACAGTTGATGTGCATGCGTCCTCGGGCTATTATGGAACATCGGATTTTTCTTATTCAGTTGGGGGTTAGACTGTTCTGGATTCTTCTATAGCGCCTGCTAATGCAGATAGAGAGAACTCTTTGGAGTGTTCTTACATACTGTCCTGGGAGCCCCGCCTAGTCAATTCACCCGACATTAATTGGGTCAAGCAAGAAAGAAACCTTGAGGAACGAGCTCATACCCGGTCCTTAATGTATGCATGTATGCGGAAACTCTACATTTACCACAAAAATGATCATGAAACTCCATGTCATCGCTTGAATATCCCAAAGACACTATTGATAAGCCCAAATCGCCCCCTTTCTAAGGGGTCAGTACGGGTAGAAAAGACTATGCTAATATAAAGTACTTATCCCAACAGTCCTTTCCCAATCATCAGGCTCGAATGGATCCCGACAGTTCAGCTCTCCGGGTGCGCCGCAACGCAACCAGGAACCGCAGCAGAACACAGGGCAGACCTCTCGGAAACACCTACTCCCAGTGAGGAACCGTAGTTTGCCTTTACTAGTAAGGGTTTTCATGTGATTCTTTTTTAGTTCTTACTAAGATACTTTTCATCGAAAAGAAAAGGAGGCCCGGGTCAAATAGAATAGGTTTTTCAAAAAGGGTTGCATGCCCAAGGCAATGCTTTTTGTAGATTGAGAAAGATAGAAAGACCGCTCGCTCGAAGAAAACTCTTTGAGAGCCTGGTACAACCCAAGCTACTGGATTTATTACGGCAACAAGAGTCGGTTATGGAATAGTCTTTTGGTCGGCTTTCCCGTTCTTGAGGACTTTCTGGCCGGTAGGCTTTATAGCGGACCTGCCTTGCTGACAGGGAGGATATGAAATAGATAGTTGCGCTTGCCTTCACTTAGAAACTCTACGCCCCCTATTAGACTAAGGCATGCTCTCGAAACTAGATTCACTCGTTCTTGTCTCCGGCGATTAACCTATTCCAGAGCAGTCTGGTGATTAGCCTATCTCGCACCACTCGAAGCCTTCGTAAACTCATTGTCGGGTCGTAGTGGAGGTTGCTGTGAGGAGATCCTTGTGCCAGTGAAGATTGCTTCCAGTGATCGGGAAATCAATAATACAAAAACCATTGCCTTATTTCCAACACTCCGGATAGGCGGAAGGATCTATGTCCATCCCCAACTTCCTTTCAATCCACATCGGCATACTAAGGAGAGTCATCAAAGGAGGAATGGGCATACGCTGGTTCGATAAGCCTGCGGAAAAAGAACCACCGCTTGGTTTTGACACTCAAGCGACCCGCCCTGCCAAACATCGATGCAAAGGTTAGATTTCACCACCTCTATCTACCCAACTAGTCCTATTTGATCTCAAAAATCCAACCTGGAAACTGTATCTCCCCCAGAAAACCCTCTATCTCCAAGCCGAGATCCCAAGCTTTCTCCCTGACGAATCATTCTGACTTTCTTTTGGTTGAACTCACTACCAGAGACGCTACCAGGAGATCATCCAGTTTCCGGTTTTGGTTGTGGTAAGCCGGTTCCTACAATGTTGACTATTTTTCCAGTTTGATTTTTGATTTCGAGAATGTTGAAATACGATCATCGGTCGAGGGATATTCTGTAGATAATGGACTGATGAATAGGCATGGGAAACAGCAAAGGCGGAGGGACATAGCACCCTTAATTAAGTCCGTCTAACCAATCAAGAAGCATCCTTATTTGAGTTGTAGAACAGAATCATTGCAAGTTTTGGGCTTTATTCCATTCTTCTTCTGTGAAGGGCAAGACAACTGACACTATTGCATCCCAAACAAAAAGTCAATAAGTGAAGGGGCCCACCTCACCACTCCCCTTCCCCTGTTCAAACTATGGCTGAAACAGGGCCTCGCTTTATCAGACGACGATGGAATTTCTTCCACCGCGAAAAAAGACTACCTCTGTATCTCGAATGCGACTTCAATCTTTTGTTTTTTGCACCTTCTAACATCTCTCGTGCGATATCGTCATCGCTGATGAGAAGGTTGCTAAGGAATATGAGGCAATTATGGCGGCTTGCGAGGTTACAATTTCTAAGGATAAATCGCTAGTCTCTCGCACTGGCGCACTGGAGTTTGCAAAACGCTTCATGTGTGATGGTGTTCGTACCGACCTCTTCCCTATTTCGGTGCGGATCGTTCGTTCACTCGTTTACGGTGTGGCTGCGTCAATGTTTTCAACTCTTGGGATTAGGAGTCTAAGAGTCTCATACCGCTTGCGCGGCGCATCCTTTCGTGTTTACTCACGTCGAGGAGTCCCTCCGATGAGCAATCGGAGGTGGCGACGTCATTACCTTTTAATGCATTCCCCTTCGGGCATATATCCATTGCCAGTCGAGTTCTGGTTAACATTCCCGGAGAGAGGAGTGTTGACGTGCTATGAGTTCGGCATGCTCCGTTCTCTCATTCTGGAGAAGGTTGCCCCTAAACAATTTCATGATAAGGAAATGGAAGGGCTGAGGACCTTTTATCCAGGAGATATGGGTGAAGACATGCTCGAGCGCATGGTTTTCAAGCCGTGGCTCGAGCTATGGTTGAAACATCTAGAGTGGTACATCAAAGCAGTCTCGGAGTCTCCCTCTCCAGTACCTTTTGTCGCCACCTCTTGTACCATTAAGTACCAGCCGTGGACGGAGACGTGTACACATCTTTCGTTACGGTTTGATCTTTAAGTTGTACGACAGGCTGCGGACTTCACCTGCCCCCTTTGGGGGGGTTGCGTCGAAGGTGGTATTGGTCAGACATTGTTGGCCCTTGGTGGGAAGGGTAGTTTTCTTCAATACGAAGATCGAAAGATCAGACTTTAGGCGCATCTGAGCGCCGCCTGTCCGTCGCAAAGACGGGCTCCGGATGTAAGCAAAACAGCTGGAGAACCGGGATAACAAAAGCCACGAGCAGAATAAAGGTCGTTCGCCTGGTTCTTGCATTAGGAGGTGCAGGTTCGAATCCTGCTCGTGGCTGGGTTCTGAACAAAGAAGGATGCACCTTATTTATTACGTCATTACGTACGTGAACGAGATGGATTTGAACAAGGCCCTCAACTACGGCAATCGATTCGAGAGTAAAAAGCAGTGGCTTCTTCTTTCTATCTGGTCGCTTTCTTCTCTCCTTCTTTCATCGCTTCCCGGGGTCGAGTAGGTCTAGTCTAGTCCCTCTGTAATCTTTGATGAAGCAAGGGAAGAGAAGGAACCAGAGGAAGGAGAATCGAGAAGCGCTGGCTAGAATCTTTCTTTTCTCGCTTCGCCCTGCCGGATAGCGATACCGCTCGCAAGGGGAAGAGCTCGATGACTACGCTTGCCAATCATGTCTAAAATGGGAAGGGCTCTTCTCTTCCCTTGATTCCTATTTCCCCACTCCGACATCCCGCTCGAATCAACTGGAACTTGTCCCACCCACTTGTCTCGGGGCTTTCTCGTAATCCTATCCAAATCTTGTCATTCATTCCTGGTCCTCAACCTCGGGGGCTACGGCAGTGGATGAGCCAGAAGTTGGCTCGTCATTTGAAAGAAGGTTTGCATCTCGACAACGGAGAAAAGGCTAGGTGGAACTCCGACGGAGCAAGCATAGGTCTCAATGGTATCGTAGCAGCAGAGGGATGAGAGCTTTCGAAGCGGTTCTCAAACCAAGATCTCTGTCCGGAAAGTCAGTAAGGTCCGGATCAAAGTCGACTTTCTGTATTCGATTAGTCCGCTCAAGATGTAACCGACCAGATTTTAGTGTTTATACGCGTCAGCATATAAACACTAAAGGAAGGGGGCTGGCCACCCCGCACCGTACCTTAGCTTTGGTAGAAAGGGGTTCGGCCGAAAATAAGAGAAGAGGTAGACGAGTACGTAAGGACTTGCTTAGTCTGCCAGCAGGATAAGACGGAGCGTGCAAAGCCGGCAGGGCTGCTGGAGCCACTGCCGATACCTGCATGGCCATAGTTTCCCTGGGAGAGCGTCTCCATGGATTTTCTTTCGGCATTGCCAAGAGTGGGAGAAATGGGATCTATCCTGGTGGTGGTATATCGTTTTTCGAAGTACGGTATCTTCATCCCAGCACCGAGAAACTGTACCGCGGAGGAAGCTTTTATTATGTAAAAAATTTGTTGAAGTATTGGGGAATACCGCGGTCAATCGTGAGCAATCGGGATGGACGATTTAAGGATTTGGGACCGAGGTATTTAGACTCTTGGGATCGAAACTCAACTTCTCAACAAGTTTGCATCCGCAGCACAGAAGGGCAGACTGAAAGAATGAACGCTCTGCTGGAGGAGTATCTGCGGCACTTTGTCAGTGCCAATCAGAAGAATTGGGTCCAACTCCTAGATGTGGCTCAGTTTTGCTATAATTGACAGAGAAGCTCTGCGACAAACCACAGTCCCTTTGAACTTGCTACGGGGCAGCAGCCGTTGACGCCAAATGCAATTGCCGCCGATTACAGGGGGAAGAGCCCTTTAGCTCATCGCTTCGCCAAAGAATGGCAAGAGAGGAATGAGATAGCAAGGGTTTTCCTAGAGAAGGCAGCGAAGCGGATGAAAAAGTGGGCTGATGAGAAAAGAAGGCCAAGGGACTTCCGAATAGGGGACTTGGTCCTAATCAAAATACAAGCAGATAAGGTGCATGCATTCCGACGAAATGTGCATCAGGGCCTAATTCGGACCCTACCCGATCATCGAAAGAATAAGGAAAGCAGCCTATCGAGTGCAACTCCCGCCAAAATGGAAGATGCACCCCGTGTTCCACCCACGTTAGCAGCTTGAAGCTTTATCACGCAGACGAAGAAGATCCATCCCGGGGAATTTCAGAGCGACCCCCGGTGAGAACAGTGAGCCAGTTTGACAGGGAGGTTGAAACAAGCGACCGCGACCTGACCTTTACCCTTCATATCTGAAGAAGACGCGCCATGATGCGGGAAAGGTCTGGTCTCAACTTGCGTCGCTGGCGTTTGCGTATCACAAGTTTCGTAGCCTAGAGTCCCATCCTCAAACAGCTTCTGGATATAATCCCGTAGGCTAAAACAGTCCTTGGTGTGGTGACTTCCCTGTGGAAACGGCAAAACTTGGGATCCAACTCATCTCCCGGCTTCGGTTGATAATCAGAGTTAGGCAGTTTAAAGAGTTGGGACGCCAACAATTTCTCGAACAGCATCTCCTGGATCGCAAAATCAAAAGAGTACGATTTATTCTTGTTGGGAAATTCATTTTTACCGTTCTCTTTCTTCGGTGGGGATTTTGGGTTCGCCGTGGTGGTTACTGCAACCATCTCCTTCGGCTTATCGTTGCGCTTAGAAAATACCAACCTGCTGGTTTCCGCTTCCTATAACTTTCGCTCCGCAATAGTGGCTTCCAAAACGCTAGTGGCAGAAGAAAGAGCGGCAAAGGTAGAAATCCCGGAATTGATCCCCGCAATCTGTAGGGGATACCTGAGGTCAAGCACCAGATTATTGATGCAAATACGAACTAGCTCAGCTTCGTCCAATTATTTTTCACACTGGAGAGCTCGTCCGTAATTGAAGGCTCCGCCACCTTGCGAGATAAACTTAAAATGGCTCGCCCTTCATCTGCTTTGTAGAAATAAGTTCAGCGTAGGATCCCTTCTCTCGCTACCAGTTGTTCCCCAGATCTATTCCCGTATCGGGACCTCCCCTCCAAGAAATAAAAGAAAGAAATCCAACCTGAACTGCATGATTTATTAGTGTTTCCAGTGCCCGTACGTGACCTTTTTGAACTTAGGGTCTGTCGTCCTGGAGATGGTAAGTTCTATGATCTGTTGGGATAGATTCTGCCAAACAACTTCCACGAAGCACCGCACATGGGCTATGGAGATGGATGACTATAAAGCCTCACCTTATCCCGGATATCCCAGGAATCCTTGTAGAAAGCCCTTCGAAGTCACAAGAATGTTGTTTCGCCCTATCTATGCTCACTGGTGGGAAGTTTGCTAGCCTTTCTTAAAGAAGAGTAGTCGCCTAGCGAGAGTAGTTGTCTATGCCTAGCTTTTTTAGGTTATGCAATAGAAGGGGGGTAGCGGTGGCTAATGGGAGTTGGGATTGATTGCTAGCGAACAGGGACGACTTCGAGGGGAGAGTTTCGAAGTGGAAGGACAGAGAGACTAGCGGACCTAAGATCAGACCCGCTGACTCAGACGAGCCTGACAAGACAGGGAAAACCAAAGGCTATGCAATAGAGTTCAAAAAGAAATTGTTTATGTTTAAACCAATCAAGGGTATTTATACGCCGGAAGTGATAGCAGTGACCTGTGACGAGAGGAGCTAATTACTAGAGACCGAACGAGAGCAGGCTGGCTTACAGGGGCGATGGACGAGGGCAGAGTAGTTTCCACAGAATCAAAAGGCTCTTCCTGAGTTCTCGATTACTTGCCCGACCAGACGAGATTAGTTGAATGACCAAAGCAGAAGAAGGCATAGTGATCACTGACCCGGATTGAATTTCCTAGCTTAAAAAAGAGAGGCGCATAAGCACTCGTAACTGAGAATGATATAACATAAGCACGAGTTGATCCATTAGATATAAATGTTGGTTGAGCCCTCTCCAATGCTCCTGTTTAGCCTGTTCCGATCTTCCTCAACGGTTGAGGAAGGTTGTTTTTGGCAACGACGCTTTTAGTCTTGTCTGAAAGTCCAAAGGCACGTCAACATGAACCTGACTTCCCAACCAAAGGAAAGGATTGATTTACGACTTTTAGCTACTTGTCCGAAAGCAGAAACGCTACCAATTAGCAAACCAACTCATTCAATCGCAAGTCAAAGGCCCTAAGGGGCCTTGCACAAGGAGGAGGAGAGCTTGGTCACTTGGTGGGTGGGTAGGACTACGTACTTCATCTTCCTGTAGGAGGGTCCAGGTCCATAGCCCTTTATCGAAGATCCATATTCAGTTGATGCCAGGCACAGCTTATTTAAGAGCCACTTTGCCGAGTTGTTTATCCAGCAGTGGAACCATCGCCCGGAAGGTGGATCCAGCAATGGAATAACTAACGTAGGCGGGGCAGCACCCCCTCCGATTATATAGCCAGTATCCCTACTGGTATGGGCGCACGCGCGTATCCACATCCATTTCCAATAGAAGATTCTCCGGAGCTTTAAGAGATAGAGGTACTATAGGTATGGACGAGGAGACAGCGCGGGTAGGAGCATTCCTCGCATCGGAATCAGTCCCAGTACTAGTATCCATCCCCCGACCCCGCACCATCACTATCACCAACAGAAGCAAAGTCAGAGCTCATGAAGTTGTTTGGCCCGCCATTCCTATTCTAGTTGCTAAACCTGGTTGTTGGTATGTACAACCCTCCATGTGGTGGGTGGATCAAGCCTTCTCTTCTCTCTCTCCGGTGTAAGGAGAAGTTCCGATTGAAGGAGTGTTGAGTTGTGACAAGCTATATGGCTGTGACATGGAGCCACTCAAATTCGGTAAGTGAATCCAACCCGAAATCGGTCCCAAGCCTCCTTCATCATTAACATCTCTCTTTCTCATTCCCCGCTTGACATCTTTGTCTCTCAATGGTGCTCTGCTCATTCAGGAGATTTTTGTTAAGCATTCACTTAGAGATGTCGTCTTCCTCCCGATAATAGGCTATCGGCTTTTGCTACGGTACGGGTTTTTCGGGGCAAATAATTGGCCCGGAGAGTAGTTTACCTCTAGCCACTGACCCACCGCCCGTCCGGTATTCGAAATTGGAGTTCTTGGGCGAGTATCCCGGGAGAGAGAAATAGTTGTGCCGAAAGAGGTTATCTAATCATGCAACTGAGACTAATAGCCCGCCTTTTTCGGGCGGAAGGAATAACCAACGCCTAGTCCGTTGGAGGTAGATCGAATGCCGATTATACAGATCATTCGGCGAATGGGAAGGATGGATCAGAGGGAGAAGCATTCGCCCATGTTCGATCCGCAGTGAGAGATTGGTCCCTCGCAACCATGAAAGAATTCGATTGATCAGTCTACCCGGCTTCAAGGAGATGGGTCGGTTGTGGATAGAGAGGTAGGGATTACCGGATGGATGTGGAGCAGTTGTAGCCTCCTAAGGTACGATTCCCCATGGGTTTGAGGAACCACTCGACCTGGGTGACCGAGAGCTAGCTCCCAAGCGCAATCCATCTCTGGAAAAGAACGAATGAGAGAAAGCTACCGAAAAAGCAGTCATAGCTTCTGTGGTATCGGACTCTTCTATCGTCTTTCCATCCATTCCATCTCGACCGGGCGGGCGTGGGATGCTTCCATCGTGTATACTCGCAATAAAAGGACTCGAATAAGAGCTGTGGGCATAGCAGCTTCAACCGAATTGTCCTCCTCTTCTTCGACCACTGTTCGCGGGTTTCGCATTCGCATCTCCCATTCATGATACCGCTACCGCTTGGGCTAGCTACCCAGCTATCCCTTCGCTCTGCCCTTTCCCTCTCTCTTCCCGCGTCTCTCACTCTGGCTTCTCTCTCCAGCAAACAAGCAACGGCCCTACTCCTAGGCGCCTAGCGCGTTTGCTTATTTCTCTTAGTTTAGCGCGTTAGCCCCTAATATAAAGGTAAAGGCCTTTTCTTGCTGGCTCTCAAGCCCCTAACCATGGTTGGGCGCTAGCGCGCCCCCCCATTAGTAAAGTATAAAGGTAAAGCCTTTGATTCGCTGGGTGGGAAGCGCTCTTTTTTTTATCTGCGCTGATAAAGGCTTCAGATCTTTCCCTTTATATGCTTCACCTTTGATCGCTTTAGCGTATAAAGAAGTCAAGGTCAACCTTGATCGCTTTAGCGTATCAACACTAAAGGGGTGGGCCGAACAGAATGGACTGACTGCACAGTGGCTTTAGCAGTGATGGTTGGCGTCATAATTGTTGCTTTGGCGGGAATCTGTGACGGAAAAGGGTATCATCATCTAGCATGATGACTAACTGGAAGCCGAAGTTCTTTCTCCTCTTTTGCGAACTCCTGCGAAAGCCACTGAGTCATTCAGTGCGTGCGCTCATTCCGGATCGATTTGGACAAAGTATGAGATCATGCATTTGTGCCAGTCAGTAGGCACGATACGGAACACCAAAAGTCCTATCTCATTCTTAGAGTAATAACAAATGATAACGAAGGTGAAGGGTCAAAGAGGCTGATATTATCATAAATTAAGGGATGCTTATAAAATACTAATCAAAGTTGCTATCTTCCTTCAAGTGAGATAGTTGATCGAAAAACCTCCGCCCAAAGGTGCTTTTACGAAAGCCGGTCACCGGTGGCTAAGAAGCCTTCCTCACTCTTGAAGCCTTCAACAAAAGCCATTTGATTCAGTAGAGCTCCAGGCTGTATCGTCAGTGTTCAGTGTACTCAGTCTATCGCATCAAAGAATGTTAAGGGATTGGTTTATGGATTAGGTCTCCTACTAATTGTCTACTTACTCGCCTTTCAGGCTCAGTAATATTTTTTAGTAAAGCGGATTTCTCCCTTGACTCTATCCAATTTTTGAATTATGGAATTCTCTCCCAGAGCTGCGGAACTCACGACTCTATTAGAAAGTAGAATTACCAACTTTTACACGAATTTTCAAGTGGATGAGATCGGTCGAGTGGTTTCAGTAATAATGGACTTACATCACGATATCTTTTTCTTCCTCATTCAGATTTTGGTTTTCGTATCACGGATGTTGGTTCGCGCTTTATGGCATTTCCACTATCAAACTAATCCAATCCCGCAAAGGATTGTTCATGGAACTACTATCGAGATTCTTCGGACCATATTTCCGGTTATCCGGGGATAACAACCGCTTATGCGGCCACTCCTTCTGAGGAGGCCCTATTGGCCCATTACTTGTCCTACGAGGAGGACCCTGACGTAGTCAGGTTTGTCTACGAGGAACTTCAAAGAGCAGCCACACCTGGAGCCTACGACGAAGCACTGCGTTCTTAACTTAAGTTAAGGCAGGGAGGGAAGAAAGAAAAATGATTTAACAGCTCCTCTTTGCCCAACTGGGCTTTGATTTACGAGGTTCTGAATACAGCATTTCTTACTTTATGGATGCACTAATGGATGAGGGGTCGCGTGGGCAATTCCTGAATATCGATAGAACGTTGATCAATATGAAGGAAGAGATCGAGGATCACAGCAGGATCCTATCTGATTGTCAACACAGGACTCGGAGCCCCCTGCTCAAACAAAAGGGTAATCCGAAAGGAATTTTCAATTCCTTTCGGATTTCTTATAGTGGAGGGGGGAGAAGGCTCATTTTGCATTCTATATAGGGGGGAGCTATTGTGAAGCCTAGAGAGGCGGAAGCGGCAAATCGCTTCTACCGAGTTCCCCAACAGCAGCTTAGCTTAGTAGCTTAACTCTTTCTACTGGCGTGGCGCTGCTGGATGCTTCTGATCAATAGGAAGAGGAGGAATAAAAAAAAAGCTTATGATGAGCATCTATTTGAGTCGATCATTTCCAAGATCTAATTCCAGTTTTTTCTTATGTAGTGGAAACGCCTCACAATCTGCAGTTTTACGCTTAAGGGAAGAAATGTTCTTGGTGGATGCAGGACCTGGGACCCCCAGAATTTGTATGCAAGATGAGCCTACAGGAGTGCCAATCAACCGAGCCACCAGGTTTGAGAATAAGGTGGGATCCCTGGATGTAGTGGCTGGTGAATCACTGATCAAAGAGCAGATTTTGGAGAGATTCTTCATCGATCTAGTGGCCGGTGAATCACTGATCAAAGAGCGAGCAGCCGCCAGGTTTAATGATTTGGTGGGATCCATAGATGTAGTGGCTGGTGAACCGCTTCTTCTTCTTCCACGAAGATTCAGACAAAACCGAGCTTGGATGGAACTGAACAAGATTTTGCGAACGAATACAAAGGTCAAAGGCTTTATTATTGAGAAAGTCAAAGGAGGTTATTCAGTAGCCATCGCAGGTTTCATTACTTTTCTTCCATTCCGTCCTCTCATAACTCAAAGGATAGCGAATGATCGATTCACCATTGAGAGCATTAACCCCAAAAGGACGAATATTGTGGTGTTATAACAGCGGCAGATCAAACAAGAACTTGATGAGCGTTACGAAAAAAAAAAAGATAAAATTTTTCAATTCCGAAGCCTAGCGTCTCCTGATAACACTCTATCACCTTAATCCATTCTTTTGTTGAGGGTCTGGCACTTATTCCGGCCCTCTATTTACATAGCGAAGAAAGGCAAAGGCTCTTGCTCGAATGCGTGACTGCGGCGCGCCTATCGCCCCGGCACGGCACTCTAAAATTCATGTTGGGTTGAGGCCAGCAAGAAGACTGCGACTAGGGAGACGAAGAATGGAATTGAAGGCATAGTCTCAAAGAACAGAATGGAACACCAACCAACGAGTGGCGGATTTGGATGGAGTCTCGCAGAAGAAGAGTACGCGCGCTAGCGCGCCTTAACAGCCGTAGCGCGCTAGCGCAAAACCATTTTGATCAATAGGAAGAGGAGGACTTAGCTAGGAATATTCTGAGTTCATGCCACGACGATCTATATGGAAGGGGAGTTTTGTTGATGCATTCCCGTTGAGAATGCAGAAGAAAAGAGATCTTCTTTTGATTTGGGCACGAAGTTATTCGCCCGGGGCGGATGACTCGGATCCCCAAGGGGCCTTTTTTGAGGACTGGGTGTTAAACCCCCTCGATGAAGGCCTGGGCAGCTCCGAAAACGTCTGGGGAGCACCTCCACCGCCAAGGTCCCCCTCTCCCCCCTGCAATTCCGACGAGCTGTTCGAAGCTTTTATTGCGCAGGGGAGGGGCGCCTCTTCATCCAAAGCAGCAGAGGCGCCAGAACCGGCGGAAGTTCCCCACGCCGATCCCAATCCGAATTGGGACCCAGAGTCTCAGTCTCTGGAGAAGCGGATTGGGGGAGAAACCTCTTCGCAAATCTATTCCAGACTCGTCTCCTCTTACAGGGGGAAGACGCTTCCTTCACCGGATATACTCTGCGAAAAGGCTTCCTCTATCTTTGCGATCAAGGGGAAAATCCTCCATAAAATGGAGGACCTTGATCCAGGTGGAGGCTGGCTTTCAGGCGGGGCTCGGTTCCTCAAGACTCGAAAGGGGGCTGAGTTTTCGCTAAAGACACTCCATTCAGTCTTCGACTGTCTGGAAAGCCAGGGCGCGGATAGCCCCCACTATCGCGCGTTTATTCAACATAAAGGTCGGGGAGACCTTTGACCTGGGCTGGGGACTTTTCCACCGGGGATATAGAAAGTTATTCCTTCTTTTTCCGGTATCCCGCTCCGCAAGCAAGGAGTGCCACGCACGAGCGGAGCGAAAACAAAGCAGGATCCTATGATTGCGTATTGAATATACATCCATGTCTTTCTTGTTCACTAGCTAGGACCAAATTCTCACATGTCTGTTTCGTTATTACAACCTTCTTTCTTTATGTCAAAGACCAGAAGCTACGCGCAAATTATCATTGGATCTCGGGTGTTCTTAACTGCGATGGCTATTCATTTAAGTCTTCGGGTAGCACCGCAAGATCTTCAACAAGGTGGAAATTCTCGTATTCCGTATGTACATGTTCCTGCGGCTCGGATGAGTATACTTGTTTATATCGCAACGGCTATAAACAGTTTTCTGTTTCTTTATTCAAAACATCCCCTTTTTCTTCGCTCTTCCGGAACCGGTACAGAAATGGGTGCTTTTTCTACGTTGTTTACCTTAGTTACTGGGGGGTTTCGGGGAAGACCTATGTGGGGCACCTTTCGGGTGTGGGATGCTCGTTTAACCTCCGTATTCATCTCGTTCCTTATTTACCTGGGTGCACTGCGTTTTCAAAAGCTTCCTGTCGAACCGGCTCCTATTTCAATCCGTGCTGGACCGATCGATATACCAATAATCAAGTTTCCAGTCAACTGGTGGAATACATCACATCAACCTGGGAGCATTAGCCGATCTGGTACATCAATACATGTTCCAATGCTTATTCCAATCTTGTCCAACTTTGCTAACTCCCTCTTCTCAACCCGTATCTTGTTCGTTCTGGAAACACGTCTTCCTATTCCATCTTTTCCCGAATCTCCTTTAACGGAAGAAATAGAAGCTCGAGAAGGAATACCAAAACCTAGTTCACTCGCTGAGATTGACGGTTCATGCCGGAAAGGTACGAAGTTGGACTAATTTGGAAACATTGGGCAATTTACTTTATACCTACTATGGAGTCTGGTTTTTGGTTCCTAGTCCTATTTTATTAGTAGCCATGATTGGGGCTATAGTACTGACTATGCATAGGACTACTAAGGTGAAAAGACAGGATGTATTCCGACGAAATGCTATTGATTCTAGGAGGACTATAATGAGGAGGACGACAGACTCGCTCACGATCTACTAGAAGGGCAAGTAGCTTGATTGGTTCGAATCCAGGATGGCGCCAAAGAAAGCAGTCAAGCTGGCCGGCGGAATCCAAGCAGCAAGAGGAGTAGAGCACGCTTTGGATCCTGTCATGGCAGTGCGAGAGAGGAGAGCTAGCGCGCCCCTATTAGTAAAGGGAAAACTACTAATAGGGGGGGCAGGCAACCGACTTCAGTTTTCCCTTAATTATTCTAGACGTGGCGGGGGGTGTCTAGCCTCAAAACCTGTTTATCCCGTTGGTCAGAAAGAGGTATAATGACCAGTAGAACCTGCTTGAATCCTTGGTCCAGTCGGAATGTTAGCTGGGATAAACCACTCTTTCTCTTTGATGAATGAAAAAAGAGTAAGCTTAAAATAAGAAGAAAGCGGAGGTATATCACTTCCTGGATAGATCTTCCTGCAATCCACCTATCCTTCCATAAGTTCAAAGATGTGCCATCTCCACCATTCTAACCCATCATGGAAGAATATTCGGCTACCCCATATAGCCTTCCAGATGCTTTAAGCTCCCAGAAGCCTTCTAGCTTCCCAGAGTTTTCAATTCCTGAAAGATTTTCCTTTCATATCGTTGGCCTATTGGGATTGATGAAAGCACAATCTCCAAGCCAGTCTCAACATATTGGCTTTGTGTTCACATCCGCAGATCTTCTAATTCCCAATGCTACTGAAAGAGGGGGCTTGCAAACGGATTCCCAGGCTACCGGATTCAAAGACTCGAAGGCCTCTTGCCCAGACCAATGGTGCTTTTGGGGATCGGGAAAGTGGAAATAAGATAGAAGGGTTTTCAACAGATTGGATAAGTGCTACCCTTTCTGGAAAAGAGAGAAGTCGACCTTTCCAAGCATTCCACTTTCGGGACATTCGGTCGATAACATATACAAAGAACTCGCATTTCCTTCTTCCTTTAAAGAGAGGGAGACCTAGAGTTTGGTAAGGTTTCCTTCAGTGAATCCAATAATCTTTCTAACATAGGATTTCTTTCGTCTGGCATCTTTCCAAAAAAATATCCAAAAATAGATCTCTACTCATGAGAAATGCTGAGACCTTCACTAGAGGAGTAGTTATTGATAAGATTGTTGAGGTTTCAAGGTTCTCTTATCATTCCTAAAAAAGAGAATGATATAATCCGCAAAGAGTTGGTGGGTGACTACTGGTCAATGTAGTGGGCCATGAAAGGGAACTAGCTTCTTGTCAATGAGCATTTTTTATATGTTCCTAGAAAGCACTTCCTGGGCAAGGATAAAGAAGTCCGGTCTCTATAAAAAGACCTTGCCTCAAGCCTCTTTCCGAGTAGACGAAAGCCTGAGGGGATCCGGACAGAGAATTTTTGTTTTCTAATAATGAGAGAGACCAAAAATATGAATTTCTGAAAGATAGATAGAAAGACAAGGAAATTTATTGATTTTGAGAGTCAAAAGGCATTAAACTCGATATTGAAAATTCTTTCCACCTCAACACTTTTTATCCAGATTTATTAGTCTGGAATTTCCTTAACAAAGGCCGTTTGTTCGGGGGAGATAATGCCAGGCAAGATAGGAGCAGAGGCAAGAATTTTTGAAATGATCTTATCTTGACCGCCTTTAGGCCTAAATTGATTGACCAGGTCCTTCTCTTTGGGGATCAGAGAGAGAAAGGTCTTATTCATTTCCCTTTTCTTTTAAGATAGCCTTTCGAAAAGAAGGACCATGTCAATAAGATCTTGGGAAACAATATCCCTTCACTCACAGTAGAAAGAACCAGGAACCCCATCCGGGCCAGGATAACTCTTAGGAGGAAGGGACTGAACAATTTCAAGAATTTCTTTGGGGGAGGGAATCTCAGTAAGCTTTGAGTTCATGTCTCAAGTGATAACCAAGGGAATACAGTAAAAAAAAAGCATGATCAATAGGTTTGGATCTTTTTAAAAGGCAGAAAAGTGGTCAACAAAGGACATACCAATCTCCTCCTGGTCAGTGAGAAGATCCCCATGGTTTAGTAAAAGGGAGGGAATAGCCTTTCGAGCTCTTCGAGCAAGGGCTATAGAGTGAGATTTTGTTAGTATTCCGGTCACCCTCCGCCAACCTGATTTTGGGTGCCACATTGATTCTGAACATTGTTGCAGATGCTCCAACTGATCTTTGGCATCAACCTCTTTTCTGTGAATCTCCCCTTTTCTTTATCCTTCTTTATGTTCTTGCAACCATTGCCAAAAAGATCCCTGTTCCAGAGCTTTATTCCCTGCCCCTATCAATGTTGAATTGAGAGAGCTGAAAAAAAGCAGATGATTAAGTATTGGCGGAAGTGGTTTTAATAAAAAATCACGGGTTTGATTGACATTTCTCAAGGTCTCGCCCGTTCCTAATCGTCTAGGTATCCCGGGCCTTACCACGGAGAGAATAAGGCATGCCTAACCACTGCTCTTACCGCAAAAACATTCCCTCTCCGGATCAAGCCAATAACTAACTATTTGCTGGCCCCATTCGCGGTGCACATCGGGGGCCGCCCTTGTTGTAGACCAAACATTGATGGAGCATCAGAGAGATATCTGACCAATTACTCTCCTTTGAAGTCGATCATTGGCCCCCCGGCTATCTCGTCAATACCCCCATCCTCCTCATCTGGTCGGAGACAGCTTTCCCTTCCCCTTTTAGTAGTGCTTTAGTCATTCCCGAACCCCCAACTGCCTCTCCTTCGCTCTCCTCTGTCGAAGATGATATTCAATAGCTTTGTCACTCCAGTAATCTGTTCGTTAG
>JAOXJP010015897.1:0-17547 GCA_025762735.1 Platanus orientalis | reverse complement strand
GTTTCGGGTAGTCGGGGGGGGGGGTCTTGGGCTAGGATCCTTGGAACCTCTTAGGCCTTGCCTTTCTAGGGTCGTTCTTCTGGGTCTCGTTTTTCTAGGGTCGTGGTTTTCTCCATCAGATACCATGTTGGGAGAGATAAGAAGTTAAAGCATTAGAAAAGTATTCAAGTACTCACCGTCTTTATTGGAACGAAAAACCTTAATATCAAACTAAGTTTCGACCAATTTATGAAACAACTGAAAAAAACTACATACTTGAATCATACTTGAATTTTAACAAATAAACCCAAGTAGCCCTAGAGTAATTAACTACAAAAGTCACGAAAAGCGAGAGGAGTCAAAAAGAAAAACTATTGAGATTGGTCTCCACACATCTGAATGAACTAGAGCAAATGGGATAGTACTTCTATTCGTACTAGAGGGATAAGAAGTTCTATAATGCATAGCAAACTCATAAGTTTTGCAATGAAAATTTTAGACGAAAATGCATAATATATGAATCTCTTTAACAAAGTGAACAAAATTTGGCCAAGATGATAATGCCATTGAAGTAACTGATCTCCCTAGGAAGGGGAAGGAACAGGAAGAGCTGGTACCTAGTGAACTAGAGAGGCAACGTGTGAACATCCATTCATAAGGTACAGTCCTTGGTCCTCATTACCTTTGCCAATTGTCTTCCCTGCTTCCAAGTCCTGAAAACACAATAAGAGGGGAAAAAAGTAACACTACAACTCAAAGTTTTGGTAATATGACCAATAGATGCAAGACTCAACTTAAAGTTGGGAACATGAAACACAAAGGATAACGACAAGGAAGAGGTAAGAGAATACATCCAATGGCAGCTTCAAAAGACAAGGAATCATCAGCAATTCACACCTTGTCTTGTCCAGAACTAAGGCGATAGGAAGAAAAATGACTTAAAAAAACAATCATAGGATGAGACACCCCCCAAATCAATAATCCAAGGATGAGATGATAGAAGCATTGAAGGCAGAAACTGGGGTACCAGCATCGGCTATTGAAGAAGTAGGAACAACACCAGAAGAGGAATCGATCTGGGCATAAGACAATGAAGTAACTCTATCTGGTCTCTGCTAAATCCATTACCCACAGAGGGGCCATAATGGGTAGGGCCTGATAAGTATCCATAGGCAAAGCAACATTAGCACTGGATTTCCCACCAACACTAGGCCAAGGGCCTCCTCCATGGCTGCCACTCTAGGATCCTTGCTGGGGACAACTGTGGAGATCCCAGCAGGTCTCTGGTTGGCTCGAATCTGACATGGTAGATGATTAACTTGTGTTACACCAAGAGAATTAGGGTGGATAGAGGCAAACCTGCTACACACACTACTAAACAAACACAAGAATGGGCTTACTCAGTCCTCAATCTTTACACAGTACAATAGAGCTCCTTGCTTTCTAAAGTTCTAAACACTACAACAATGAGGCTAAATGTTGAAATTGGTGAGTTTCTCTCACCAACCACATGAAAAACAACACTTTCACCATGATTTTAACTCCCTTCTAGGATTTTGAGGAGATTTAAAGGGAACTTTCTCAGCTGAGGAGCATAACCTTGATGTTTTCCATTAATCTCTGGTGGATGAATTCGACCATTGTAACTGTTAGTCAGTTTACTGAAATGGAATCAGTCACGTGATCCAAGAAAGATTCATGATCATTTAACTCGTGGTCACCTTGTACCAGGTGAAAGAAATGATGGTAACAAAGCAGAAGCGTTGTACACATTCAGCAAGCTATGTATGCACAAAGGAGCATCTAAGTGAAGATGTATAGTTTTTCACAAATGGAATCAAAACCCACTGGACCTCACAGTCCTTTCTCCCCAAGATACAATGGGTCAATAGCCTTCAATCTGCCACAGCTAATGAAAAACAGCCCTAGATAGTGTATACCTACCATGAAACACCTCTACACATCACGGGAGGTACCCAAAACACCATCAACATTGATCCTGAGCCTTTGGAATTCATTCAACTTACAAATCAAGCCCAGAAAAACATGATATAGGCCTTAAGCAGACACATTGGACTGGTAGAACCCTAACCAGATCTTCAATACTCAACCAAATCTTATGAGATTTGTTTCATAAGCTTCGTAGTAAATCAAACTTGACTGATCTTGCAGGCTAATAACTCCTCAAATCACACAGATTACAGGTTTTTAAAATATTGGTTTTCGGTCGAAATATAGAAGAAAATCCAGAAAGAATTGAAAATGACTTCAAATGCACTCCATTTTTCAACCAGAATAATCAGGCAATTCAAGAGGTATGTTCACCTTACATTGCTGGTTGTACGGACTGCTGATGTCAGCACGTCTCCTGGGTGACTGTGCTCTTCTGCTTTCCTATGCTCTGAAACCAAGTAGAAAGCTGTTGTCTGGATTTGCTAGGGTTTGTGGCGTGTGAAGCGGTAAGAGGAAGATGAAGGAGAAAAAAGAGAGAGAAAGAAGAAGTATATGTATTTAGGAGCAATACATATGGAGAGCTTAGGTCTCTCACATACTCATTCTATATGCAAGAGTACATATAGAATGTATGAGTATTTACAAGTATACCCTACTACATGAGAAAGACCAATATACCCCTGTACATATACAATACAGCCCCATATACCATATACTATGTATTCCTACAAAAATTGTTATAGTTCATCTGTTTTAATTACTCAATCAAGTCTTAACTTTTGGAGTAGATGTCCCAGATGGGCTTATTTAATGGTCAGTTCCATATTTATCAAAAAAAAAATTTAATGGTCAGTTCCACCTGACATCCTCCATGTGCAACATCTATTGTGGTATGGTTCTGGTAGATTGCCCATTAATGTTCTACCCAAAAGGTTCTTTAGATTTCTTCTATTATTAATCATTCTTTTGATAGACACTGACAGAAAGATCTGGAATTGTATAGCGTGATGACCTTTCAGGAATGCAATTGAGTGGTAACAAAGTCAGGAAACTGGAATTCTTGATGGCAGATGCCAAAGAACAGGGTGCAGACTGTATTATAACGATAGGAGGCATTCAAAGCAACCACTGCCGTGCAACAGCTGTAGCTGCAAAGTACTTGAATCTCGACTGTTATCTTATATTACGTACCTCCAAGGTTGCTCTCTAACCCCCTTTTCTTTTTTTCTTCTTCTCTGATTGGGTATATCTTGTGTTTGCTATTGATTGACGGAATGCATTGATTACTAGAATTCTTCTCCAAGTATATTGCAGGTTCTAGTGGACCAGGATCCTGGATTGATTGGCAATCTCCTGGTAGAGCGTTTAGTGGGAGCGCATGTCGAACTAGTCTCAAAGGAAGAATATTCTAAAATTGGGAGTGTGGTTTGTCCTTCCTAACTTTATCATTTGTTTCAACTCTGATTCTGTTTAGTTTAAAATATGCAACTAGGATATTTAGTGTAATTAAGATTTCTGTACATAGTTTTTATTACAATATAGTATTTGTTGTAGCTGTTTAGATCATATCGTACCCCAAATAATCATTCCATTCTTTTTGTAGCATTTACAGACATGCTTCTAATGGTATCTTCTAGTACTAAAATATAGCTGTACGGGCCAAAGTTTAACATAACAAAAATAACGGGGTAACGGTGCTGGACATTGAAAATTATTCACCCTTATAATGGTTACCGCAGCTATTTTTCTGTTTTTTAATATTTATTTATTTTTCGATAATTAATGAAAGTTTTATCGAACCTGATATATTTATTATTAAATATGATATATTTTAGGGTTTATTTTTTGTATTTATTATTAAATCTGATATATTGTATATGACAAAGAATAAATTGTATTAGTAGATTTGATATATTGTATTTATTACCCATGTAACAAGGATACTGACACATGTTAATATCTGACTTGGTGACTTCAAAATCTGAAATAGATTTGTATAATTGTATTACTAGAAGTGTCAAGAGTATCTTAAAACGGGAATAAGACAGTCTGACATAGCATAATTTCAGAAAATGTAAGGTACTTGTTACTTAGAAGCATTACGAAGTCTGAAAGTAATGGAATAGTGTAAGAAAACTATCCATGGTCTTATACCATTATAACGCTGTTTTTTTTTTAGACAAGTCATTACAACACTGTTATGAACCTTTACAATGGCTATTGTTAAAATCATTGTACGAATGGACTGTTGTTTTGATCTGTCTTTTGTGGATGCCATGTCAGGTGCTTTTTGCCTCTGTATGACAATAACAGATCCTTCCTTGCCTTAAAGACATCGCTGTTAAGATTGCAAAACAGTATGAATCTTGCAGTCAGGTTATTCTCAGTAACATATCAAATTTATGTAAGAAACATATTGAAACCTGAATGGTTATTATCATACTTTGGTGGAATTTTGAAAGGTAACAAAATGTAAATGACTGCTCTGGAGAGTTTAAACACCAACGTAAGCTTAAGTGACTAAGAAACAAGTAAAAAAACTCTTGCCCTGATGGTGAGTAAGATGTTCATAAGTGGTCAAAAACATGCATAGGATTTTTAAGAGGTTGGAGTTGCGTGATCAACTGTTATTGGAGACTGAAAAGTGTAACGATGATGGGGTGAGTGTTGAATCAACTAAAGGTAAGGATCTCTTTCTGAACATTTCAAGCATAGGCAATAGGGACAAGCAGGATGAGATGGTGTGGGTTTTGGAAGAAGAGAAAGGCTTTTCTATCAAATCGATGTGTGAGGCGTTGGGTTCCCCTAGCCATCTTTCATTCCCGAGGGAGTGCGTTTGGGATTCTCATGTGCAATCTAAATTTTCTTTCTTGTTGTGGGAAGTATGGTGGAACAGAATCCCAACGATAGACAATCTAAGAAGGAGAGGCATAATTCTACCCAATTGGTGTTGCTTATGTAAGGGGGACGAGGAATCAGTTGATCACATTTTTTTGCATTGCCCATGAACAGCTTCGTGTTGGGTGTACTTCATTGCCAAATTTGGGGTAATTTGGGTCCAGCCAAGCTCGATTAAAGAGTTACTTTATTGTTGGCCGCAACAAGCTCTTGTCACAGGTAGAGGGCTGGGCAGGGAGATGTGCATTATGTTGCCAACGGCAATATGTGGAGCCATTTGGGAGGAGCGCAGCAAGAGAACTTTTGAAGACATTGCTAAGGACTCTCACAAAGTCCTTGATTGTATCCTCTCGAAAGTTTATGGGTGGCTATTCCAGGCCCAATCTAGGGAAATCCCTCCATTCAGATCTTGGATATTTGATTGGTTCCTTTTCTTGGGATAGCTCTTTTATCTTAGATCTTGATTGGGCGAAGAAGCGTATGTATTTTGAGGATTTTTCATGCTTTTCGTGTTTCTTTTTAATACATTATCTTTTTCAAAAAAAAAAAAAAAACATTTCAAGCCTTGGAAGGGCAGGGCTAGGTGGGGCTTGTTGCATGAAGCCTTGGGTACCTGATATGTTGCTACTGTAAGTACTGGAGTGTTGGGGTCTTTTGGTTTGGTGTGTTCTCTTTTAGGAGGATTTGTTTAGGGATTGTTTTGGGGTCTTGTTTTAGAGTGAGGGTGGTGATTCAATTTTTTTTTTTCTTGGTGGGCAGGGGTGCTTAAGTGGCTTGTGATGACTGAATCTGATTGAGACTGCTTTTTTGTTCTTTCTCTGTGTAGTAATTTCACTCCCCCAGCCCTCTCTCTCTCTCTCTCTCTCTCTCTCTCTCTCTTGCTCTCTCTCTCTCTCCTCAAAATGTTTTGGTCGTTTTTTGCCTATCATATCACATTGACTATTGGGATAAATGAATGTGGTTGATGATATTCTCCTAGGACGTCAGCCCTTTAAACTAATCCAAACCAGTCCTATTAACCTATTTCAAAAGCCCATGCAAAACTTACCTAGTCATGATCAGTACAGTTATATAGAAATAAAACACTTGCTGTGATTCCCAACCACTGGTGCAGGTAATAAACAGAAAATTAAGCCCACATGATAAACTCAAATTGTGGTGAAGGATGTTATATAGCTATAGAAATGCACAAATGGGCATATTTCTCACAATGTTTTCTTCTTGGTTCTCCACACAGTTTATCTATTTCTGCTATGTGATCTTCAAAAGGGATGGTGTTCTAGAGATTATCTTTCCCTCCAAAATACTCTGTCATCAATTTTTTGTGGATTTAACGACTCAGGACTGAGAGGCATGTCTCTCTGTGTATGCAGATGTGCCTACATGTGCATATGGTCATCAATCTGGAGTGTCCAAAGTTTGGGTTAGCATATGGATTAGGTTTTTTTTGTTTTGTTTTTGGTGTGTGTGTATGTGTGTGGTAAATAGCATATGGATTAGCTGCAAACCAGAATTGATATTATTCCAAAAATCCCAAGTCCCAACCATCTGGGTAATGAAATATTAGCCATTGAATAGGATGGTACATATCTTGCTCAAATGAAGTTTGTAATTGGTGGTTAGGATCGTTTAAAGGTTGTGAATTTTGGTTCTTATTAACCCATGAGGTGGTCTAACATTTGGATGGTCCAGATTGAGGACCAAAAATGTACTTCTTTTCCCAGTAGCCTCATTGTTTTTTTGACCATTGCCCATATGTTTTCTTTCTAGTTCATAGCTTTATGCAAAGGCTCTCAATCAGATGGTTAGGAATCATCCAAGGGTATACATAATTGCACCAATCAACAAGAATTTCTCTCTTTTACCAACTTGATGGTGATAAATCAGTGGATCCAGAAATTCATTTCGGACAATTGAACCTTCTCAAACTGTTTCTTTTTAAGAACCAAGAATATTTGTGCCAAAATAACATATGCCAAGAAGAACAAAAGGCCTTGGACACGTATACCATATGCTATGGATTCCTGTATGAGCAGAAAACGAAGAATCCTGAACTCTCCTGGAAACTGTTACTATTATAATCCCACAACCTGAAAGCAGCACATTCTGACATTTTTGCAAGATTCCATACTCTTCAAGAGCCTAAATTATTACTACTGACATTTTTGTACCAAAGTTACCATGTGGAAGATCTAGTAGCCAAAGCATGTGGGGTACATTTTTTTTTTTTATAAGATAAAATCATTGAAGGCAGAGATAAGGCATCCTAGGGCCCAAAAAATCCTCCAAGTCCAACAAAAACAAGGAAGCTAGCTACCTTTTACAATTTTAACCCACCTCAATATTTGATGTCCATAAAGGACCAATTTACAAATTCTTTACATATAGAAACCCACCTAAAGCAACTTTATTGGGCTCAACTATACACATTATATGAGGCAGTAATTTTCAAAAATTCTATTGCTGTGTTCCAGCCATAAAGACCACCATATGGCTGGAATCCACATCAGCTATAATATTTTTCCTTTACAACCCACACCAAAACTATGCCACTGCCCCAGCAAATCAGCAATGGAATCAGGGAACACCCAGGAGAGCTCCACCTCAAAAAGAATCATCGACCACACTTCATAAGCAAAAGGGGAATGGAGAAGAATATGGATAATAGACTCTGCCTCCCTACGGAAAAGGGAGCACATGTTGGGGATTGGAAGGCCCCTCTTTTGGAGATTGTCCACTGTAAGAATCTGACCTTTGAGTGCAGTCCACACAAAGAACATCACTTTGGAGGGAGCTTTGGTTCTCCAAATGACTTTCGAAGGAAAAGAGACCATCGATCAATGCTTAGAAAAACCATAGCATGATCTTACCAAGAAAACACTATTGGATTCCAATAACCATCTACGGCTATCTTCCCTATTGGAGCAAAGATGAAAGTTATTGAGGAAGCCAAGCAATCGAGCCATGTCATCGATCTCCCAATCATTAAGAGAACGTCTAAGTTGAATGTACCAATCCTGTTGGTCCTCATCTACCCTCCAATATTCAGCCACCGTAGCTCTCCTTTTGTTGGCCAAATTGAAGATAGCAAGGATTTCCGCTTTTAGCGATCTTGGACAGCACCAAACATCCTCCTAAAAAAGAGTATTCCTTCCATTTCCAATAGAAATGGAGGTTGCTTCTTTAAATTTCTCTAACATAGCTACAATGCCCTTCCCAAGGCTGATCCCATGTGGGCCAGAAACCCTTGCAGGCTCCCATATGTTATTCTCCCAATACTTTTCCACTATCACCTTGTGCCATAGGAATTCTCCTCGATACCAAAGCATCATACACTTCTGTTTACGATTGTCAGTGGGTACCTGAATCCGATATCATAACCTGTTTATTTGGTTGTGTGACCTGCTATACATGTTTTTATTCATTAGCTGGATCTTATACCCAAATAACTGATAGGCACGATTAACTTGGTCGCTTCATAGTCCTTCTGTAGACTGGATTGGTGATTGGGTAGGGTTGACACCCTTCTGTTATTTCTTTTGATGACAAGCTGATAAGGCATTGCATGTGTTCTCAGATTAGAAGGGGTACATCTATCAGATTAAATTGAGTGAAGGAGCACTTTATCTTATTAATGTTGTTTTCTATCATCATTAGAGATCCCAACTATTTCTGGTTTGCATTATTAATGTTGTTTAATTTGATATAACTACACTCATTTAGTTATCCATTTCAAAGATTTATATCTGCACAATCCTTTTCCTCCGGTCTCAGGCTCTTACTAATGTGCTAAAGGAAAGGTTGTTGAATGAAGGGAGAAGGCCATATGTCATTCCTGTTGGTGGATCAAACTCTTTAGGCACCTGGTGAGCTAGGGGCCAATTATGTCCTTTTCTTTTTCATTTTTTGGGTGCAATCTGGATTGTTTTAGTTTTCATTTTCTCACTTGCATTTCAGATAATGTTATGTTATATTAGGTGATATGTCATTTTTAACTTCTTACTTCATTTTAATATACAAACTTTGGCTTCTGTTGATGTAGACCTCTTGAGCAATAATCTGTTTGGTCTCTTGTATGTGATGACTCTTCATGTAAATTTTTTTCCATCTTCCGAATATTTTATCCAATGTTCCATCACTTTAAGAATATATGAGGTTTCATGAAATCTGGGATCTAAAGGGAGCATCTAACTGGAGTTGCATTAGTTTAGCAACTTGGGTTTTATTGGAAGAAGGTGTGGTTTCTTTAATCCACCTGGCATCATGATTTCTTTCCTCCCATTTCTAATAGTGGAAGTTTTTTATGTGGAAACACGAGGGAAAAAGAAATGGCGGTAAGCATCTAGTTGGAGTGGCATTTTATTTATTTCTTCTCTGTGATATTTCAGTTCAACTTTTGTCTCAATAGGAGGAGGTATGGTTGCTTTACTAGAACCATCCTGGTGTTCTGATGCCCAGTTTACTCTCATTGCTAAATTCCTTCTTCCTCTGTACAGTGGTGTTGGGGAAAATCTCAACCATGGACAACTTGCAGAAAAAAGGGTTCCAGCTTCTGAATGTTTGCCTTTTATGTTACAGAAATGCCAACTATTTCTCTCATTTGATGTTGCATTGCTTTTATTCTTTGGTTACCCACAAATTTCGACCAGCTTTTCTATGGGTGGAGATCACCAGTGTTCACTGTTCGGTGAAAGAGGTAAGAGGATTTGGAATCTGGTACATGGAAGCCATCTGTTGGACTTTTAGAAGAGGGAAATAACAGGGCCTTCAAAAATTATGCCAAGCCATCCCATAAGGTGTATAGGAGAGCTATGGAAATGATTGTGTTTTGGTCCATATCGATCAAAATTTCTTTTCCTTACCGATTAAAAATATGATTGTGTTTTGGTCCATAAGGTGCAAAGGGTATGTTGGGGAATGGGCTCTTGGAATGGGATTGGAACTCTATTATGGGCTTAATTAAGTAGACTGGGTGTATATATTGTGGGGGTTGAGGGTTTCTTTCCTTTTTTGTACAGTTTTTATTTTCTTTTTGGGGATTTCTTGTCCCCCTTATGATGCAGCACAGCCTAGAGATGACTGTTAGCCTGCGGGCTATGGGCCCACAAAGATACTAGGACAGGTTCCCCACCAGCACCAAACTCATCACTCAACCAGCAGATCAATATATAGGTATGAAACCTCAGTCAAACAGAACAATAGATGAGCTAATAGCCGTCTTCAAAGATATATTCATGATTTAGTTCTTGTAGTCAGAACATCAAGCATTCCTCACCAAAACAGCTCCTCAAATATATAAAACAAATTAAGGTGTAGGCTGTAAGGAAATAGCACTGAAAAGGGAATAAATGGGGCTGTGAAGGTAGGTTCAGTCCTGTTTTAATAAATAAACCCCTGGGATAGAGTTAGGGTCATTTGCAAAGTAGGGATTATTGGCTAAGGTCTTGGCAGCAAGGTTACGAGGCCTTAAAGTTTCAGATATTTATAAACAAGAAGGATTTCTTAGTAAAACCAAGCAGCAGAGATGAACATTATAGAGGAATAGGCCTAATACAGTCTGCAGGGTTTCGTAATAAAGTGATACTGTAGGACAGCCAAAAGAAAGGGATTTTACAGGTCTGATTTGATTAGAGCAGATATGGGTTAGTTAAGGTACCCAGGTTCTGATATTACCAAAGGACTGGTCTGGATCTTAAGGCCTTAAGTGTAAGGGCTTATAAAGGAAGGTCAGCTGGAGCATTGGGGACAGATTATAAGCATTCACAGAATAGTTAAAGGGGAAAGTTATGTGCTGGTGAATTAAAGGGAACTTGGTGTATGGCTTTGTAGGAAAGGTTTACAGAAATATTATAGGGAACAGTAATCTCAGCAGAAGTGAGGGTTTATACGGGGGATTTCAGTTAGGTATTTTATCAAACAGGTGGGGTTATTCAAGTAAACAAGTGATATCAGCAAGCTAAGGGTGTGTGTATCAGCACCTGAGATAAGGGTGTACTCAGGCTGTTATTTTAGTAACTCAGAACAGCAAAAGAATTCAATGGCCCATAGCCATGTGTATAAGATCAAGGCAAGGGTATAAGTTATAGGTTGCAAAGATTAGCACATAAAAATTAGTTAGGGTTGTGTTGCGGACAACAAGAAGAGGCTCTTGTATGTGCCCCCACATAAGAGGGCTAGATTTTGAATATTATGTGGGTTTAATCAGGATTATTTAAGGGGGATAATTCAAATGTAATAAGGCCAATAATTCCCTGGGTAGTTTAGTTTTACTACTATTATTATTATTATTGTGTGTTGTAATCCCGTCACTTACTTTTAGCCCAAGTTTTCTAAGGTCAAAATTTGTCTTTTTGGCTTGATTTTGGTGTCAGTAGATTAGTTATTCTATTACCTTTTGTAACGAGACCAAGATTTCACAAATACGATATAATTTACAAACGTAATGAACAAAATACTAATAGGATATCAGTAAATTACAAAAATAGAGTTAGGAAGTCTTTGAGTTACTCCTACAAAGGGCTGGTTGACAGCTCTTAGTAGAGGGTGGTGTTTGGTAATCTTAGTCTTTATAAAGTAGAGGTTTTAGTAGGTTTTAGTCTTGGGAAAGTGTGGTTTTTAGTAATTTTTCTTTTAGCAAGTCTTAAGCCCCAAGTTTGGGACTTTCTATTATAGGTTTTTGCTATTCTTTTAGTGTTTGTGAGCCTATATATATAAGGCTGCACGTTTTGTATTGAGAGACATTAATTGAATGAATTAAATTTTGTTTATTAAAGCTTAGCTTCTTGGTTTTGGGACTTCCTATTGGTTTTATGTTTTCTCCCTTAAGAAATATTGTTGACTGGTAAATCTAACCTCTTAAACTTTTATTTGTCAGAATAAGTTGAAATTTGGTATATAGAGAACTTATATACCCATCTAATTATCTATAAAATTTCATCATTTTCAGACATGTCAGTAAGGGCATTTTGGTAATTTTGGGAGTTTTCCCATAAATTCCTGAATTTCCCTTATGGGTTGGTTCTCATTCCTTTCTTCCCCTTTTCTTCTCTAAACCCTTCTAAACTCCTCTACTTATTTCTTTTCTCCTATTCTTGTATTTTCTAAGCTTTTGTGATCCGTGATATATTTAAGGTTCAAAACTTGGTTTCTTTTAATTGCATTCTTGCTTCCATTACTTTATTTAGATTTTATTGAGACTCTTGGCTATCACCCTATATCAAATTTGGTATCTTGGATATTGTGCTACATCAGGCTGTTATGAGTGGTCAATTTTAGTTTAACAGAGAACAAAATCTGGAGATAGGTAAGGCACTTGCAGCATAGGCTTATAAGAAAAGATTTTGAACAAGAAATCTCTTCAATAGTTTTAGGTTCTGTAGAGTGTTCTGCTTTCAGAAGTCTTGGACAGATCAGAGGTATCTCAGGTACTAACGTAAGGCTCAAGCAAGAGTTTAGGTGTAGGTTTGGGTCTAGGTGATCTGGAACATAACAGGGTACCCAATAGAAGTTGTATCAGGTTTGTATAGATCCCAAAAATTCAGCAGAGTTATATGAATTTGGTAGGGTTTGGTTTAGAGCAAAAATAACAGAGGGTTATGGCTTTAGGGATTCAAACAAACCACAACAATCTATGACCACAGAAGAAAAGAAGAAGACATAGAAGAGGAAGACGAAGTGGGATAAACAAATACCTGGTTAATGGAGTCTCACCACCATCCAGGAGCCTTGAAGTCTCACCAAGGTTAAAGAACTCTAGGAGTCTCACCTCACCTAGAGGTAACCCAGTCACAGGGTTGAAGAGGAAGTCCCGGCCAAGAGCTTCAACTAAAAAGTTCTTTATTGTGATCATTAAATTCCAATACAAGAGTCCTTCCCTCTTTTAAATACAAAACACCTTCCAAAACCCAAGGGAAAGTCTTCCCCCCCCCCCCCCTTCCAAAAAGAAAAACAGTTGAATACTTCCCCTATTAAAACCTATTACAAAGGTCAATTCCAAAATACTCCATACCAATAATCCTAATACCTACTATGTCCTGTTCTAATAAACTGAAAATAAAGACTTCAATAACATAGTAAAAAATTAAAATAAATTCCTATGAAACTCCAATATGATCCCATGTGATGTGCCAAAGATGGCTTCCCTGTGTGTCTCCATGTGTGGACCCCTCCAAGCCACCTGGGTCCCACTTAGTCTTCAATGGCCGCATCACCTTAATACAATTCTTCTTCTATATAAAAAAAGCAACACAAGCCACCTTTGACCATTTTGCCCTAGATGAATAAAACACAAATGAATAAAAACATAGGTCATGTATAATATTATGTTAAAGAAATTCAAATAGCAGACTATCATACCTTGCGAGAGGGTCGTCATCTTCACCATAAACGGCATGGTGGATCAAGGGGAGATGTCATTATCTTAATATCTACAGAACTCGTGATGATATGGTGGGCCTCTGTCTATGCTGTTAGAAATTAGAAATTCATCTACTCTCCAAATGTGCAGTCATAAAGAGGCTGCGAGGAACCCAAGTCTCCATTTCCAGAATACTCTGCATCTCCAGGCTGTTGACAGGATGAATAAGAGACTGTGATGTAGGATAATACCAAGAGCTCCATTGAAAGCCCAAAGTGATGTGGCGGAATCAAGAAAAAATTAAACAACCAAGATTCGAATTGAATCACACCAAGACAATCGCAAACTTTTAAAGAGAAAGAGAAATTAATACACAAATAATAATAGAATGAGTAGAAGAGATATAGATTAGAGAAGAGGGAGAAATAAGAGTAAAAGGGGTTAGAAGGGTAATTCTGGATAGAATGTGTGAAATGACCAAAATACCTCTAGTTGTGCATCAGAAAATTACGAAACTTTCCAGGTGGATTCTGATGTCTATAAGGGTAGTGTGTTCAAAATTTCACTAATTTCTGATAAGATTTGATTTAAAATTATATAAATAGATGTCCAGCAAGTTCTTTAATGGAGGTTCCATAAACCAGTAGGGTTTTATGAAGAAGAAGGTGAGCCAGGAAGAAGGGACTTCAAGAGGAGTTTCGGGGGTTTTGTAGGGGACACATAGGAAAACAAAACCCTAAAATAAAATAGAAGAAATGGGGATTTATAGGGGGCGATTTTGAGGTTACAGGTACCCAGAAAATTTTGGTTAAGAGAAGATAGGCTTAGATTAGGTATGAAAGAAAGGGGGTTTTGATAGAAGAATGTTAATGGAGTTTTTAGAATCAATTAGAGCCTAAAATAAGTAGTAAAATCTGATGAACTAAAGCTCAGAATACCTACATTATATGGTGCGATTTGACTTCTAATAGGTTCTTGAAAACTCTGATGTGATCTTTATTAGTTTGCTAGTTCTGAATTCAGCACCTTGGTTTTTTTATTATGGAATTTTGCAGCAAAGAAATAGAGATTTTTAGAGAGACATAAGAGAATGATTCTATAGAAGAAGGAGATAGAAGAAGAAGAGGAATGCAGAGAAGAGACAAAAGATAGAAGGAGGAAGATAGAAGGGGAGCCCACAGCTGCAACCCTAAAGAAGAGGGAGGGATAGAGGGACACAAGTCCACTAGGAGCCAAGCTCTATTCAAATCAATTCATATTCACTGAATAAATCATTGGGGGGCCTTTTATAAGCTTACAATTCAGCTTGTAAAATTGTTTTGTGTAATTTGGCACGAATTGATCAACACGTTGCTGCAGTTGATGGAACTTCTGATAGAGTGTTTGAGAATAATCCAAGGGTAGAAACTTCGCATCTACCTTCAACTTCATTTCAGCCCATCTATTGATTCTTGGAATTTTCCTTCGATCTGCTATGTTGATATTGTTTCCACCAAATCAGAGCATGACCCTTTAACTTTGTAGCCAAGAACTTGAACTTTCCTTTCATCAGAAACTTTCTTCCATTAAAATAAAGCTTCTAAGGATGCTATCCAATCATAATACTCATTGGCATCAAGCTTCCCTTCGAAATCAGCAACATGAACTTGGATACTTCGATCTGAACTTTCCAATACTCAATCCAAACGATCCATAGACCATTGAGTAGCAACAGTAGATTTGGAGCAGAACTAGAAGAAGATGAACTGCCATCACTAGTGTAGTCTCTATCACGAAAGACTGTACTTCTACTCCCTTCGAATTCGAGTCGGAGAGGTTGGAAGCCGCTGAACGAGTTCATTCATCATTTGATGAAGAGCTTGATTAGATTTCCTCAACTTGGAAAGTTCTACTTGCACATCATTATTCCCGGTGTTCCTTCAACATCGTGGAGCCATCTTGAACAAAGGATAACAAAATCCCACAACTTGTTGACAGACTAACCTCTACTCAGTAAATCGCCAATATCTTCCTCCAAAAAACTCGGAATGACAAACTGCTTTTTGTGTTGGAAACTAGACAAATAGAGCTTTTCAACAATATATGAATTGCCCAAAGAAACGTCACAAATAGTTACATAATCGAGCTGGAAGATGAAAAACTTTTAGGAAATTGAAAAATCACAATGATAGCACTTGACACCACAGCAAGAAAACTTGCTCTGATACCACTTTGATGCAGGCCGTGACCTGCGTGCAGGGGGGGGGTTGTTAAATCCAGAGGATTCAACCTAGAAAATGGGGACAGTCCTGGAATGCCACTCAACCGGGAGTAGCAGATGCCACTCAAGGCTACTAATTGCGGATGCCACTCGACACGACCAAACCACATGCCTGATTGGTAGGAGGAATCACTCAACTCCCAAGCAAGATGCACTTGCACACAATATTTTATATCAAAATTAATCTCCATATTCTGTTCATTTCTCATTGATATTTATAGAGAACTACAAAACTTGAACAGCAAGAGACACAATTAATGCTTTGACAACTTCCAACGCAAATACAACTTACGAGATAGAAACATACAACTTACTAGACTACGGATAACAATGCTACTTCCACAAATAACAATAATAAGGCACCTGGACTCATAACAAAATGACTTATGTCGTCCATATGGCTAAATTGATTATCCGCAAAAAATCATCCAGGCGGACAAAAATAATCCGGCGGATAAAATCATACTCCTGCAGACAAAAATCATACTTCCACAGAAAAAACCATTTCTTGCTCCTGCATTAGGGAGCAGGGAGCATCAACTGTTCCGATTGGCTGGCACTCTGGGTTTACAATCTATGCTTCTAATAACCTGTTGTCTGGATATAAGAATAAGTTCTTCAATGTAATTAGATTTCTAACCGTGGTGGATCTTTGATTATCTTTAATCATGGGTATTTTTTTATTTAACTTTTACCCTAAATTTTGAACCTTGAAAGTCTTGTATTCATTTTGGTATATGCTTATGCTTTTATCTAGTAATATGAATGGTATTTATATTTTATCTGCAACATGATGGTTAAGTACATTTTTTTTTCTGTTTCTTTCAGGGGTTATATTGAAGCAATTAGAGAGATTCAACAGCAAATTCAGTCTGGGCCTGATAAAATGGAATTCGATGACATTGTCGTAGCATGTGGCAGGTTTCTTCTCTGCTAATACAATCTCCAAAGCTAACTTGTAGCTAATTTCTTAACGTCTATAACCACCTCTGTTTAACTCTTATTTATGCCTACTGATCTAGTTTTGATGCACAGATATCTGGATATTGAACACAAATTTCAATCTTGTTTAACATAAAATAATGGGAAAATGATGATTCAGAAGCCCATTGCCTACAATAGGAACAGAAAGCCAAGCGTGCAGCTAATGAAACTCAATCTTGATGAATAAAACCAGAGATTTAAGACTTTCATGAAATCACATGTATTGACCATGATTGCAAGAACACAATAATACGATCAAAATTCATTTTGCAGGGCTTAATTCTGGACTTTTTAAGTAAATTAATTAAATATTTTAAACTAGACACAGTTCTGAATGAGAATTTTGGGAGAAGTCAAGTTGCACTAAATCCTTCAAAATACTGTCAAAATCACTGACTTGATAGTATCTGAAGGAGATTGATGCCTGATCAACTTGAGGTATCTGCATGCAAGCATTGCTCTGTCTTGGATAAAAGAAGTCCAAGGTCAGTGATATTGGCTATTTGGCTTGCAAAGTTTATGAGATGGGGAGTACACTTATCCCCTTAAAGGTGTGTTTTCTGACATTAGGGTGGGTAGGTTTATCGTTTTCAAAGCACATCTTACCATATTCCTATCTTAAACGCTTGTCCTTTTGGCAGGACAGAGATAACAATTTTTAAGGGTGAATTTCTTTTAAATGGATTTAATGGTCAGTACAGCTGTGTGACATGTTGGATAAAAGGAAGGAAATAGAAGGTTAAATTTTTCTAAGTTGTTTTTGTGGTATTTTTTATCTGTATCTTTTGTATTTAGACCATAGCATCCACAATTGATGCTCTAGTTCCTCATAACCATTGGTCCACAACCCATATGGTATGAGGGATATGCTTTCCTTAAAAGAAACATATGGTAGGGAAATTATGGAGTTTATCTGGAGTCCAAAGCCTGTAAAAACCATTTGGATTGAATTTTCTCATCATAAAGGTTGATTGAATGGAGCAATAAACAATAGCGATGATCATGGTATCAAATATCTCGAAATATCTTAAATATCTTTCGACATATATCCATGTCTACCAAGACCGACACGATATATTCCTATACCGACACGAAACATTAAGTACATTATAAAAAT
>JAOXJP010015887.1:0-17548 GCA_025762735.1 Platanus orientalis | reverse complement strand
TGCATAAATAAATGCAAAATAGATGTGATAATGCCTACTTAAACTATGACAATACTACAATTTTAAGCTATTATCATCAGGAAGACAAATATATTGAATACGAAGGTTCTAGTCGATTTGATAGACCAATACAACAAACAATGGACTATTGAGCTGGGACAAATCTCCTCGTCTATAAAAGAAACTCATACAAATCACATGGAAAGCCTGACTAAAAGAGTGGTGATTCCAATTAGACCCAAAGAAAAAGGATTATTTCTATGCCATTCCATAGGAGGGTTTACAACCGTGAGATGATTTAGTACGTGTTTCTATTATCATTAGGGGTGTTAAATTTGGTCATTAACTCATTGTCTCTTCCTATATGACTATTCTTTCAACCTCAATAGTCTATGTTCATTATTTAGATGTATAGAATTGGAGAATGATTATCTCATGGAGAAAAAGAAGATGCATGAAGGGGAGTACTTGGGGTATTCCATGATGATGTTCTTTGGGATAGTATTTATATTTTACACATATTCACATATAATACCAATATTGTACAAAGAGGACCCTTCCATTAAGGGAAATGAGATCGGTTGTAATGAGCAACAAATGGGGGATTCAAATATATATTCAGTTTATTATGATTGGGAGATTTATTAGGGAAGGTTAACTTCTCTTCCATTCCTACCTATATATACTATTTTTGGAATTGTTCTTAATATTTATGGGTTTATAGCATCATTCATTTTTTTTTTATCTTTATAAAGAAAGAGATATTGTTTTTACCTTTGTATCTTCTATTTTTCCTCGCATCATGCTCTACTTTGGTACCTTTACTTGGCAAATACACTATTACATTGCAATCATTGTCCAAATGAGTGGGGCAGTCGTATGAAGTACCTTGTCAACACGCTAGAGAAAATTTGAGGTTGCCTAAATGAATTTCCTAGAAGCCACTGGTAGGTACCTCCTGTTAGAAATTGTGACTAGTTGATCAATATATATGCATAAAATATATTAAATTTAAAAGATTATGGAGCATTAAGAAATATCCATTAAATTGTGATCATCATGGGTATAAATATTCTAGCATAACATATAAAGACATTATATATTCTCTAAATTATTGATGATGAGTCTTTTAGTGTTCCAAAGGCTATTGATGGAGATCATTGATGAAAACTTTTGGCGTTTTCTACACTATCGATGAGAGAGATTTCGTGTGGTTATTGATGGTGATTTTTTGTGCTCTTTAAACCATTGATGAGAGATCTATCATGTGGTCATTGATGGTAGCTTTTGGTGTTATCTACACTATTTATGATATACCTTTCATGTGGTCATTGATTGTGGCTTTTAGTGTTCTCTACACCATAGATGGGGAGGCATTTTATGTGGTTACTAATGAAGACTTTTAGAGTTTTCTACACCATTGATGAGTGTGGTCATTGATGGTGGCTTTTGGTATTCTCTACACCATTGATGGAGAGACTTTTCATGTGGTTGTTGATGGGATGACCTTTGATATGACCACAAATTTGCCTATAAAAGGATTTGTCCCAATTATCACTAAATATCTTTAAATCTACCATCAAGAATTCAATATTTGGTATAGGATTAAAGTGTTATATTCTAATGTCTTGAAGATCATCTTCCTAGAAAGACATGACTACAGGTATGGCAAGATCATTTCGTTAATTTTCTTAAAAACATTTTCATCAAATTTATTTGTTTATTTATTTATTTTTATATCCGTATGTAATACCAAAGATTATGTGGATTTTAATTGCTCATTTTCCAACATGTGGTATCAAAGCATTGTTAATTTTGTAACACTCGTTTTACCTTCTTCGTCTTAAAATAAAACATGATGCAATAAAATCAACAAGCAAAACGAAAATAGAAATCACGCACAACACAAGATTTACATGAAAAACCCCAGTTTGGAGAAAAATCATGGAGCCGTAGAAAAAACTTTCACTATCCGAAAAACATTGTAAAAAACAATTATAAATTTCAGAATCTCTCCCTCTTCACATGTAACCCTAGAACAAAACATATAAATACCCTAAAAAACCCTAATACATAGCGGATACGGTTCGGATCCTGTCCGGTACATAAAAACCATTAAAATGGCTCAAAATTTTCCATATTTGTCTGCATACGGAGAAAACTTTCACAATCACAATCACTATAGAGAAAACTTTCACTATATGGAAAACCTCATCAAGATTTTTGCATTGCTCACCTTCACCCAAAATTTTCTGTATTCGGGTTATATCCGGGTTGAAATTTTTTGATGCTAACCTAAATCAAACTTCACACATTACACTCTGAGCCAAGGCGGTCCACAACCTGCTGGTAAGTAGCTATGAGGATAAGGATCTTTTGTCTAATTTCCCTATTTTTTAGCATTAGTCACAAAATCGTTTCCAAAATGCTTGATCACTTGTTGTGTCAAATGGAGATGAAAGGGAGAGGCAATGGACAATTTTGTCCTTTAATGTCACTTTATTGTTCATCTTTTTGCCAAAGATAATAAAACTGATTCCAAATATCAGCTAAATGACTGGCTTGACCCGATTTGTGATATTTGGGTTTGTGATATTTTGGTTTGACCTAGAGATCATGATAGAGGGATTTTGGATTGCATGCCAAAGACGCCTTTAATGTATTCCTTCCATGAGTTTATGTGTGAAATACTATGGTTGTTAGATAAACAATATGAATGTGGGTTTCCTTTATGAAGAAGAGTTTGAGTGTTCGCTTGAGAAAAATAGGGGATTGTTGTTAAGTTTGAAAACATAATCTAAATGGGGTAATCGTTAGAGAGGAACCAAAAAAAGGAAATGTCACTAGTACAAGTGTATTTTCGTTCTCCCATGAAAGAAAATGAAATACACATTTGCAGGAGAAAAAATGAAGATGCATCTAAACTTGGTGAGTCGGCTCAACATGAAATGAGCCTGACTATTGTTTCAAGTTCACAAAACTGAGCTTGAGTTGTCACGCCCCGAAACCCATACCAGAAGGGACATGAATTTCAGCACATGACATTAAACATTCATTCATTCATAACCTGTAACTTTCATATAATTTTTTTGCTCATTCATCCATAGCAGAATTATGTATCATAAACCAAAACCATTCATATCTCATAATCAACATGTGATAAAATTTCCATAAACCTAAAAACAATCCATAATCATGTATTGGCACTCCCATTCAAATAAACTAACAACCTGACATAAATTAAACCGTCATCTAAAAATCAAATATCAAGCTTAAACCAAAATCCACTAACTTACTATATTCTTTTCAAATAAGCTGAAAAAATATGGAACTTAAGTAAAATAAAGTCTCAATTTCTCATAGCAATATGTTAAATCTTCAAACTCTCAAATCCTACCTACCAGCACCGCTATGCAGTTATTTCTTTATCATCTATAGTGCCAAATTTAAGATGAGCTTGACAAATTTAGCAGGTAACAATAAACCAAGGAACGATGGATTAGAACTTTGTACGAATCAAAACAAAACAGATAGTTGCATAACTTTTAGCAATATATGGAACTAAACAGTTAATCATATAAAAACATATACTGAACTAAAAACAATTTAAAATATATAACATATAGATGGTCTAAACATAACAAACATGTGCATATAATTAAACTGAACATGTAAAACAAATACATAAGCCAATACATATAACAATTACACCGTTTAATATCCGGTGATAAGAGCCACATGATTCACCAATTTTATATCCGGTGAAAAGAGCAACATGATTCGCCAATCTTATCTTCGGTGATAAGAGTCACTTGATAACTATTTATAATCCCTAATAAAAGGGACATTCACACCATGAGTCAAGTGTGCTGAGCATAATCAATGTTTCCCTTTTGATGATGAACGATGACTTATAACAAAACTATAGCAAAAAATGATTAACAATTACAGAGAATAATAGTAGTAGCAGAACAAAACATATAGCAATCTATAGCCAAACATAAACAAACTCATAACACTTTAAACCATAGATGCTTGATCTTTCTAAACACAAAACTATGGAACAATTAGATTTTTACAATAACCATGAAGAACATATCACATTCAAATCATAAATTAACCATGTAAACATATATAGTTATTGCAAAACAATAGACTAGTTTCTACGATCTTATTGAACCAAATATCAAAACTAAAGTACTTAGAAAAATCCTTTTTTAACATTGAAGATTTTGAAACTTAAAACTGATTAAAACTTATAGTAAATCAATCCCTAAAATGTAGAATGTGATTCTTAAACAATAGAAAACCTAATGATTTTACAAAATAAACTTGGTATTTTACATCCTTGAAAAACCACAAAAAACTTGTTTTAAAAACCTTGTTCTTTACTTTTAAAACCATTCAAAACCAGAATAATCTTTGTAAAACGAATTTGAATAAATTCTAAGAACCTAGGGAAATAAAAATGAAGTTAATTTAGTATGCCCTACCTCTTCTTATGCAAAAATGTTCTTAAGCTTCAAGTTCTTAAAACATCATTCAAAACCTATATTTCTCTCTTATTCTTCTTCATTTATTTGTTTTTAAGGTTTGTAGGTCAATTTAGGTCAATTTTTATCCATTATATAGACCCCCAAGAGTCCTAGGTGAAGTAAAACCCTAATTGGGCCAAAATTTGAAATTTATAAATCCCAAAATTCATTTTTCGTGAAATTAGATTGATGCGATGGGATACCGGATTGATCTGGCATGTTTTGGGACATTTTATGTAGAATTCCATGAAATCAAATTGATCCACTAAGTATCAGATTGATTCACTAAGTTTGGATTGATCTAATAGGATCTAATCAATTTGGTCTAATCCATTTGATAAAATCAAATCCATTCGCTAGACTTTTTCAGATTCGACCCATTTGGACTAAAATACTCATAATTTTCTTTAGAAAATTCGGATTCGATCGTTGTTTGTTACATTCAAAAGTAGACTCCAAGAGGTTTGCAAACATATAATTTGATCACTAATTCATTCTAAATTTTTATTAGTGTATTTTTAAAGTCACCTTAAATTTGTTGGCTTGTTAGCCTAAACACCTTGCGGAAAAATGATCATAATGTTTTATAGGAAACTTTTATTCACTTTCTGTCTGTTACATTGGAACATAAACTTTAAGACATTTCCCATGATGTATGTCTTGCTGACTAATTCTTCCTAGATTTATACAGGTTTATCTCTAAAGTTGTGTAAGTTTTATGGTCATTATAAAAGTATCTAAACCCTTTTAAGTGTGTGCGAAACATATGTAAAACATATGAGCGACACGTGTATGACATGTGTACGAAATATGTGTGAACATGTGCGAGGAGTTACACTAAGCCTCCAATTGAGTTTGTTTTAGCTGAGTGACGTCACTATTTGCAAAGATGAATGCTAAATCTAGGATTTATCAACTAGAATAGCAATCCACTGACCAATTTTTGCAAATCAACAACACTAAGAAAATCATGCACAACAAATAAGAGCAGGAACAAAAATACAAGTAAGAGGAAAAGTAATACTCAAATACCTAGGGTTTGGAAACCCTAAAAACTCCAATGAATGGACTGGAACGACTGCACAATAGTCTTCTATTTCAAAATAAAAAATGGCCCATTCTAGATAAGACTTTACACTATTTATATCCCTTGCTACTACCAACCCTACATATAATCGATAAGATGTTTTAATCTCAGCGCTTGAAGCAATATAATAAAGATACTGTAAGTGAACAACAATTAAAAGAAGAAAGACAATATGTAATGCCACTATATAAAGCTTTAAGGACCCTATGGCCATGAGTGCTTGAACTATTTGTGACCAGACTTAGAAGACTTTGAATGCTCACATCGTTGCAAAAAGCTATTTACAACTGCATCAGTGAGACTGAGTTGAGTGCTCTAAGCTCAGTTTGCTAAATGGAAGGCTCCTTAAGACATTAAATATTATAAATGTATATAATATATGTAAATATAACTTATTTTATTATATATTTAAACATTAAATATTTATACTTCTATAATAAGGACTGTTGGGCCTATTTCAGCTAGTTATATCTCTAAACAAATAGGAAATAGGCTTAGATCGTTAATTACTAAGTTTTAAGATTTAGGCCTAGAGCAATAAGCTTGAATTTGGTGAGCTATGATGAGATTGAGTTCAATAACTTATGCCTTGTCTGTTACAAGGTAAACCATGGGAATAGGAGGGAAACTGTACTCCCTCATAGAAACCTCACTTTCATGCTGTCTGATCTGATGTATGAGGATATCATATGGGAAACTTGGTAAAATCACCTAAAATGTTGAACATTTTCCTTTTTTTCATATATTGTTCATTTACTTATTCTTACCAAAATGATCATCAAGATTTGGTACAAACAAGACATGAATGAATAAGATCCAAATGGCATAGGGACAGACACATCAATGCCAAAAAGTGAAAAGTGTCCCCCCCTCCCAAAAAAAAGAAAGAAGTGTAAATCACTTTTTCAACTCTGATGTGTTTGCTCCTGACACCATTTGAACCTTGTTCATGTATGAAGGGTTCGTACATAATTCTAACTGTCAAAATGACAAGCATAAGAGAAGGGAAATGAAGGAAATGAATAATTACTTTTTTCTTCCCCCTCTTTTTCTAAGGTGATTTTACTTTTTCCTTGTTCTTCCAAGGTTTACCATGTAACCGGCAAGGCAAAGAAAAGAAAAATAAAGAAAAACTTTTTAACGTCTGATTAGAATCCACTTAAATGATTTACGCCTTCGGCTTATTCTAGTTGGGGAATCGGAAATCAGCTTTTCCTGATGTATTAGAATGGCATCAGGGGTGAACACATCAACATTGAAAAGTGATAAGCACCCCCCAAAAAGTGTAAGTCACCTTGCGGTACTGATGTGTCAGCCCCTGATGTCTTTCTAATACATTAGCAAAAACTGATTTCCGTACCCGACCGTTAATGTAATTTAAGCTTAGAGAGGATTTGCTCTCAAACTAGAGCCCGCTCGTTTATGTGGCTCAAAACGCGCGCTCACACCTTATTATACAATAGTAGAACACAATATAGGTAGTATTAGGCAGAGGCGCAAAGGCTGTGAAAGTGTGAATAGCTCTGGAAATGGCTACGCACCTCACCCCTCTCACACTTCTCTTATCCGTAAACACTCAACAAAGTCGCCGCTCCAAAAGCTTCAAATTCTCTTCCGCAGTCTCTCCCTCCCAAAACCTTCTCTCTAAGCCCTCCACTTCTATTGCTACCAAGAGGCCTTCGCGAACGTTTGGCGTTTTCTGCCAGACCGCTGGAACGCAATCCAAAGGCCTCTCCGATGCCGAATTCGCTATCCATGCCGGTCAGGATCGTCTATTGAAGGTATCCACTTGTTTTAAGAATCATTTCTTCTTCTTCTTCTTCTTCTTTTTGCTGCACATATGGATTTTATGTATCCGTTTTTGGTTGTTTGATGACAGGTTCCTATTTCAAATATCAGAAATTTTTGCATCATTGCTCATATTGATCATGGGAAGTCCACATTAGCCGATAAGTTGCTACAAATGACTGGTACTGTACAGAAAAGGGAAATGAAGGAGCAGTTTTTGGACAATATGGATCTCGAGAGAGAGCGAGGTATCACCATCAAACTACAGGTTAGCATTTGCTAAATATATTCTGGGTTTTTGCTTGGGTTCTTGTGATTTGTGAATATCACTTGTCTTAATTTCTTGGAATTGATGATATTGTGAGCTACTTTATCGTCTATAACAAATCCTGTTGTATTTGTATATTTTTGTCTCCTTAAACAACTGTATGACCTTCACACCTTGCATTGTGAAGCGAATTATTTGCTTTGTATAGCTTTCAAAAACTCTGCTACTCCTTTTTTTTTTTTGATAGGTGCTCTGCTACTCCTTTCCGACCACGAAACCAACAAATCACCAACGACATCATCTTTCACATGACTTTGCCTTTCTTTGAGAAGGCCGAGGTACTCCATCCAACAAAAAGCTTTTTAAATCTGTGGGGAATACCCATCTTTGACCAAACTCCGCTATGGATGCCTCCCAGATTTCTTTAGGATAGGGGCAATGAATGAGCACATGGTCAATTGTTGTCTCCTTTTCTCTCGTACAAATAAGACAAACATTGGGACTTTTCCCAGCACTTCTCCCATAAGAAAACATTGACCTTTGTTGAACCGGATTGGACCAGGCCACTTTCCAAGGAAACTCCATGTGCTAACTCTGGCTAACAAAGTTGAAACAAGACAAGTCAGGTTCGTGTCTAGAATTCAATCCGATATGTAACTTGGATGACGATCCGGATAAAAACGTGATACAACCTGTATTCTTGACCCTATTTGTGGTCCGCTCTGGCCCGCGGAGAATAGGGGTTTGGGGGTTTATATTTAGGGTTTTGTGCTACCACAGTGTTCACTGTACTATTTGTTTCGATCATAATGAAATCTCTCTTGTTGTTTTCACCCATGGACAAAGGCTTCAAGCCAAACCATGTAAATAATCTTTTTTGTGTCATTGTTGTTTTTCGCTGTTTTCTTTCTTTTATTTTATTGCATATGAAATCCAAATCTAGGTTTATGCTCAACAAACTGATATGGTTGATCGATTAAGGTTTTTTTCGACATAGCTGCAAAATACGAAGTAGAGAAAATTGATGAGCAGAACAACTTCACTTTATGGTGTGTGAAGATGCATGCGTTGGTAGTTCAATATGGACTTTCCAAAGCTTTAGTGGGAAGGAAAAACTTCCTGTGACGATGTCGGAAGATGATAGAGAGGAACTCGACATCAAGACAATCAATGCGATTTAGTTGTACTTGGCCGGTGAGGTGTTGCAAGAGGTTGCAGATGAAGTGTCTGTGGTTGGGTTGTGGCTCAAGTTAGAGAGCTTGTATATGACTAAGTCTTTCACGAACATGTTGTATTTGAAACAACACCTTTATACATTAAGGATGAGAGAATGTATGTAACAAATTCAATAAAATCATTATGAATTTGAAAAATATTGATATTAAGATTAATGATGAAGATCAAATTATAATTGTTATATGCTTTTTACTTGCATCATATGGACCATTCGTTATTACCTTATTATATGAAAATGATATTATCTCTATGGAGGATGTTAAGGCATCTTTGTACTCTAGGGAGTTGAGGATGAAGGTGTTTGGAGAAGAGAGTGAGGGCCAGGCTAAAGGTCTGTTTGCAAGAGGAAGAACGATAAAAAATAGTTTAGGTGATAAAGATTAATCTATATCAAAGTTTAGATCGAAAAAGGGCAAGTGCTATTATTGTCATAAGCCATGACACTTCAGGCGAGATTGTTTAAAGCTCAAAGAGAAAAGGAAGAAGGAAGTTGCTGGCATTGTAAAAGAAATTCTCTTGATGGTTCTAAAAATGTTTTGTCAGTTACTCATTGTAATGTATGCACAAATGAAAAATTGATACATGATTTGGGTTGCTCTTACCATATATGCCTAAATCGAGATTGGTTTACAACCTAAAGAGTGGTGAATGACGGTTAAGACTTATAGGGATTGAAACAGTTTGGATTAAGATGCATGATGAGATAGTTAGGCTATTGACTGATGTTCGACAGGTATCAGAATTGAAGAACCTGATTTTTTTAGGTTCTCTTGACTATAATGGTTGCAGGTATACCGCTGAAGGTGGAGTCATGAGGATGACAAAATGTGCTTTGGTGGTGATGAGAGAACAGATGAATGATAATTTTTATGTGCTTTAGGGAAACAGAGTTTTAGGTGAAACTACGGTTTTATTATTGATTGATTCAGATATTGACACTACCTGCCTATGGCATATGAGAGTATGCCATATGAGTGAGAGGGGTATGACAGTGTTGAGCAAATTGGGTTTGTTTTATGGTAATAAAACAGGAAAGTTGAACTTCTATGAGCATTATGTCTTCGGGAAGTAGTGTAAGGTTAAGTTCGGCTGTTTATCAGACCAAGAGTACATTAGATTACATCCACTCTGATTTTATGGTACATCTTATGTTTCTTTAAAGGGTGGTTCTTGGTATTTCTTGATTTTTATTGATGATTACTCAAGAAAGACCTGGTTGTTTAATTTTAAGCATAAGGATGAAGTGTTTCTCAACTTCAAGCGATGAAAAGTTGTGATAGAGAAACAAACATGCAAGAAGATCAAAAGAATGAAAATTGATAATGGGTTAGAGTTTTGTTTAGGTGAGTTCAACAAATTCTACAAGGATGGGGGGATTGTGAGACATCAAACAGTTAGTCACATGACCCAGTTGAATAGTGTGGTAGAACGCATGAAGAGAACTCTTCTCGAGAAAGCTCGTTGTATGCTCTCTAATGCTGGATTGGGAAAAAAATTTTGGGCTGAAGCAGTTTCTACAACTTACTAACTGGTGAACAAGTCTCTATCGGCTGCCAATGAGTGTAAGATGCTTAAGGAGGTATAGTCTAGCACTCTTACAGATTATTCTAGCTTGAGGATTTTTGGTTGTCCTGCTTACGTTCATTTGAATGAAGGTAAGCTCGAACCTAGAGCTAAAAAGTGTATTTTTCTAGGTTATGCATCGGGGGTGAAGGGATATAGGTTGTGGTTTCCTGATCCTAAGTCATAAAAGTTTCTTATTAGTAGAGATGTAACTTTTGATAAGTCTGCCATGTTTAACTCAAGAAAGGAGAATGCTGATGCAAATAGAGACTGTGGTGTCAACGAGCAGGTGGAGCTTGAATGTGATATTTTAGAGAAGCAAGATAACACTCCCATTCAGTCTATTCAGGAAGAGTAAAATTCTAGTGAGGATGAAGATGCATGAGAGGAACAATAGTATAATAATGCTACTAGGAAATGACGGAAAGATATTAGACCACCTCAAAGGTATAGTAACTTTGCAAAAATAGTTTCTTATGCATTGTCTGTGACAGAGAATGTTGAGTGTTAGGAGTCTTTCACATACCGTAAAGCTATCATAAGCAGTGAATCTACATAGTGGGTTGTTGTTATGAATGAGGAGATTAAGTCTCTCCACAGGAATCAGACTTGGAGGTAGTAAAACTGCCTATGAAAAAGATGATTGTTGGTTGTAAATGAGTTTCCAAGAGGAAAGAAGGAATTTCAGGTGTTGAAGGTGTAAAGTACGAGGCACACTTGGTTACAAAAGGCTACGTTCAGAAAGAGGGTATGGAGTTCAATGAAGTATTCTCATTAGTCGTGAAGCATAGTTCTATACGCGTGTTGCTTGCCATGGTGGTTATGTTTGACGTAGAGCTAGAGCAACTTGATGTTAAAACGACGTTCTGCGTGATGAGCTTCAGAAGCAGATTTACATGCATCAGTTAGAGGGGTTTGCCATCTTAGGTAAGGAAGACTATGTTTGTTTGTTGAAAAAGTCTTTGTATGGCCTGAAACAATTACTTAGTGGTATAAGCGTTTTGATATTTTCATGCTTGCACATGACTTTTCTAGAAGTCAGTATGATAGTTGTGTTTACTTTAGACAGCTTCCAGATTGTTCTTTTATGTACTTGTTCATATATATTGATGACATGCTTATTGATGTTAAGAACATATCAGAAATCAACAGATTGAAGGCTTAACTTAGTGGTGAGTTTGAGATGAAAGATTTGGGGACAACAAAAAAGATTTTGGGCATGGGGGTTCGTAAGGATAGGAAAGCAGGAAAGTTGTACTTGTCACCGAAGAATTACTTCTTAATGGTACTTGAGTACTTTGGTATGTAGGATTCCAAACCTCTGGGTACTCCATTGGTAAACCACTTTTTTCAGCAAACTTGTCATCATAGATTGATGAGGAAAAAAAGTACATGTCTGTGTAGTTGGGAGCCTCATGTATGGTATGGTTTGTGCTCGTTCTGACATTTCATATGTTGTTAGTGTTGTGAGTAGATATATGGAACATCTAGGGAAGGTACATGGGCAGACAGTGAAATGGCTAATTTGGTATTTGAAGGGTTTTATAGATATTGGTTTGATGTTTGATAAAACATGTAGACTTGATTGTTGTGCAGTTGGATTTATGGATTTTGATTATGCATGTGATCATGACAAGAGGAGATCTCTAACAGGTTATGTCTTTTTTTTGTTGAATAAACAGGTTATGTCTTCACTCTCGCGAGTTGCACTGTGAGTTGGAAAGCAACATTGCAGTCTACAATTGCTTTGTCCACTACAAAAACTGAGTATATGACGGCTACTGAGGTAATGAAGGAGGCTATTTGGTTGAGAGGCTTGCTTAGAAAACTGAGTCTGAAGCATGGTTTGATTGTTGTGCATTGTGACAGTTAAAGTGTTATACATTTGACTAAAAACCAAATGTATCATGAGATAACCAAACACATTGACGTCATATATCACTTCATTCGTGAGATCATCTCGTAGGGCCAAATTGTTTTTAAGAAGATTGACACAAAATATAATTTAGTAAACAAGATAAGTAAGTCACTTCCAACGTTTAAGTTCAAGCACTGGACTTGATTGGAGTTTTCAGTATTTGAGAGTTACCCTTCGGGGTTGTGTGGAGAATATGAGAGTAGAATTTTTATACTATGAACCTTGGTAGAATTCAAGCAAAGGTGGAGATTTGTTGGGTTAGTGTCTAGAATTCGACTTGAGATATAACTTGGATGATGATCCAAAGAATAGCCTAATATGACCCATATTCTCGACCCGATTTAGGCTCTGACCCAACCCGCGTAGAATGGGGTTTTGGGGTATATATTTAGGGTTTCTTGGGTTTTGTGCCACTGCATTATTCATTGAAATCTCTGTTTTGATTATAGTGAAATCTCTCTCGTTGTTTTCGCCTGTGGACGTAGGCTTCAAGTTGAACCATGTAAATCGTCTTCTTTGTGTGATTGTTGTTTTTTGCTGTTTTCTTTCTTTTATTTTGTTGCATACGAACTCCAAATCTGGGTTTCTGCACAACAAGACCGAACTGAGGGGATACCCAAAGCCTCTTGTTCCCACACGTGCCCATCTTTCTCTTTCATCATTGAATGAAACCTTAGCTCGACTGTATCTTGACCCTTAAGTACTAAAGCATTGTAAATATTAGGCAAGGGAAAAACTATATCATTTGTTTATAGCCATTTTCCATATCACCTTCCATTTCAGACCTCCAAATACTCCGCAAATTTTGCTTCCCTGTTCTCTACTATTATGAGTACATCCATGAATTGTGTCTTTAAAGGGTTTGTGTCCCCACACAATTTTTCATGCCAAAAGTATATTGTCAAGCCATTTTCCACCTTCCAACTAATCATCTGATTAAAGAGATCCACCTGCTTCATTATCTCTTTTGATAAGCCTTTTCCACGAGGTCGGTTTCCCCACTAACCTTCCCAATGTTTTATGCTATACTACATGCTTAGAATTATTCCTCTTCAAATGCCTCCCTAGTCCTCCATAAACTACCTTAACCATTTGCTTAAAAGGACCCTATTTGTGTCAACTATTGGTCTAATGCCTAGACCACCTTGCTTCTTTGGTTTGTAGACAACTTCCCACTTTACCCTTGCATTGTTTCCCCTCTTTATTCTCCCTCCTCTTCAGGTGCTTAAATGAATATGAAGAAGAGCCTGAAAACTAATTCTTGGTCCATGGAGTGATGGATTTTTTATGATTGAGGTTAAGGTTAGGTTTAGGGTTTCTTCATCTTTGACATAAAAAAGGGAAGGGCGAAGAGGACCTTTTAGTCTTGTTTGAATTGCCTATCCACAAGGCACCATAATAATTTTAGAAAGGACACTATTCACTAGTCCACATTACGACCTTTTTGGGTGTGATTGCCAATTGCATTTTGGCATTGGGGGTTAAAGTCACTTCTTACATGAATGAAAACATATCCTTTGTTTTCTAGCAACCAATGATATGCTATCCATATAGGTGATTTTCCTAGACTCAATTCTCATCTGTGAACAGTTCGGGTTCATTAGGAATCCTTACATACATTTTTTTGATGAATAAATGGAGAAGTTTATTGAGAAAGGGAAAGAGTACAAAGAAAGGAGCAAGAGCAAAGAGAACAAGAGTGCATGAGAAAGAAGAGGGAGAGGAGAAAGAGAAGAGAAAGAAGAAATAAGAGCAAAACATAAACAAGAAAAGAAAAGGGAGGGGACACAAGTCACACAACCCCTATGACACACTACGAAAGAGACTCATCGCTGAGGCTCCCCGTGAATGTTGAGTCCTTATGCACCCCACTCTTGGCCAAATCATTTGCCAACGAATTTTCCTCTCTTGGGATCCAAACGAACGAGATGTTCAGGGATGAAACAAGAAAAAACGCTTATTTGAGAAGATGAAAAAGCCTCCAAGGACCCTTATTGCCTTCTTTCAATTAACATATCATATTTGCTAATTCACCCTCCACTACGACTTGTTGGTGTAGACCCATTGAATGTAGTAGTCGTAATCCAAGTAGTAAAGCCTTTGTCTCTGTAGAAATGGCGTCCCCAAATCCCATAGTGCCCAAATAAACCAATAAACAACCACCCAAAGTCTCAGAGATCATATCACCAAATCCTGTTGGACTTGGATTATCCAAGGAATCAAAGTTTAGCTTTAAGTCTGATCCAAGTAAGGGCACCCAAGGATGTGCAAATTTAGAAGCATGGGGGGCGGTGGTGATAATGATTAGAAGATCCCTGATAAGGCTGTTAATCGTGATCCCTTGAAATACATCCTCCTCGAAAGCTCAATGTGCAACTTAAATATAAATGGTCTCAATCACCTGTCGTGTGTCCCTCCTTTTGTCTTGGAAGATTCTATGATTCCACTATTCCTAAATGGTCCAAATGACTACTTTGGGGATGAATTTCTAGAGGAGCTTGCCCCTCTTACCAAACAAAGATAAAGTCCAAATCCATATAAGGTCAGTAATCTCTCGAGGAGGAGTTAAAGAAACACTAAAATGTTAAGGACATAACACCATATCTCTTGAACAAATTGATTGTGGATAAATAAATGGTTTATTGAGTTTCCTGTCTTAGGCATAAATGACAGACATGAGGAAGAAGGCTCCAACCTTTCTGCTGACATTGAAGCGTATATTTTGTGTTCACACTTTTGTGGACTACTTTGTAGATAGATAGTCTTATATCTCGGTAGACCATGTACTTTCCACACCGCTTTTGTAGGAAAGCATGTTGAGGAGTTCGAATGGCCAAGTTTGATTCAGGATTCGTAGTGGAATAGAAATATGAGATTGGTTAACCTTTCTTGTAGGAAATTGAGTAATTTGTTGAAATTTTTTGATTTAGCAAAATCTTTCCCCACCACACATCCTTCTGGAGCTTAATCTTATTTTCTCTATCCCGGATTATATCTGACAATGGTTGGAAATCTGGGGTATATCTTGCTAACGTTCTTTTAAGGACATGATAAAAGGACTCTCCCGTCAGAGAGAGAATCCTAATCGTTTGGGAGGAGGCCATACTTTGAGGATATAACCAAATGCTAGAGACTTCTAGATTCACAAAGGAAACTCCACAATCATTTGGCCAATAGAGTATCATTGTGAAGCATTAAATGACCTAAACCTAATCCCCCTTTGTCAACTAGCTTACAATCAATCTCCCATTTGATGAGGTGGTCTCTCCTAGAATCTCTCGGTTCCCAAAGAAAATCCCTTTGTAATTTCTTAATTGTTTTAATTACTCTAATCAGGGCTTTGAAAATTGGAAGGTAATACGTTGGAAGATTAGAAAGGGTTGACTTAATTAAGGAAATTCTACTCCCCCCCCCCACCCCCAATGAGATATGGTTTGTCTTCCATGATTTCAATCTCTTGGTCATTTGTTTTAGAATCGGGGTCCAGAAATCAGAGGATCTAGGATTGCCTCCTAAAGGAAAACCAAGATACATTAAGATCCAACTTTCCTTTTCACATCCCAACAGACTAGCATTACAGTCCAATTCACCTTCATTATATTTTGGACCTACAACTTTACTCTTTTCCATATTGACCCTTAGCCCATATATTCTTTCAATGCATTTCAGGATGATTCGAAGGTTGTTGGTGCAGTCTTCTCGGGCTTCACAGAACAAGAAGTATTATCAACAAATTGCAAGTGAGAAACTGATACATTGTTCCTATTAATCCTTTACTCTTGTGATCAACTGATTTAGTGTGTCTGCCACAATGGTGAATAGTAACAGTGGTAATGGGTTACCTCGTCCAAAACCATGTTTGGCTAATAAGAAACCTCTTGAAGTACCAAACATTAGAAGAGCAAAGTGTACTGAAGAAATGCACCTAGAGATCCAAGTCCTCCATCTAGATCCAAAACCCATATGACTGATTACATATTCAAGAAAATCCCAATTGACATAATCATAAGCTTTCTCAAGGTTCACTTTGCAGATGGTACCTCCCCCCCCCTTGATTTCATCTCCTCCATACATTCATTAACAATCAAAATCTCGTCCAATATTTGTCTATCCTTGACGAAAGCTCATTGAAAAATGGAGATGATGTCACTCATGACTTCTCGAATTCTTTTAAACAGAACTTTTGTGATGATTTTATAGATACTGCCAATGAAGCTAATCGGTATGAAATCTTTAGGGCCTCTAAAGCAATAAAAGTTGAGATCATATCTTTATTTATAAATTCTTCTCTCAAAAATTCGTTTAATACCAAAATCATATCATTTTTAACTACGTGCCAACATTTCTTAAAAAATGCCATTGTGAATCCAGCCAAGCCCAATGTTTTTCTCCATTTATATCCAAAATCACACTATGAATTTCCTCCTCATCAAATATTCTTTATAACCATTCAGCTTTTACATGTGAGAGATGGTCCTATTCTAGTCCTTCCAAAAACCTACATGGGTTCGGTGGGGGGGGGGGGATGCATATGATGAAGTATAGTATTGAATGAAGACCTGTCCAATTTCATATGGTGATTTATTAATTTGATTCTTGTTTCTCCTTGAATTGGCCATTTTTTGGAAGAATTTAGTGTTCCCATGATCTCATCCACCTCCTTGAACCATCTATACCTTGATTTTTGTATCACTTGATTTTCTCATTTTTTTGATAATTTGTTCGTATTCTAATTTCAACTTCCGTCTCTCCTCCCATTATGAATTTGCTAAGTTCCGAGATTCCTTGATTCTGTCCAATAATTCCAAATCAGTTTCGATTCCTCGACATTGCCAAACACCTCTTTATTCCACATTTTTAGTTTCCCTTTAATAGCTTGCAATTTTTTTCATGAATCTAAATCCAAACCACCCATGTGTTTGCAAGTTGGACCATCAAGAACTAATCTCATTTTGAAATTGAGGATGGGATAGCCACATTCATGCAATAGCGATAACATGGCTTGACAAGCATCAACCTTTATGGAAACCTCTACACAAGGAATCCAAGGGGTTCTGATGTAGGAGTATACCATGTCAATAACAAGAAGCAAGAGGACCATGGATAGTCCTCTTTATCAAGTCTAGTAGAGTAGTTTATTTTTTTGTTATTTT
>JAOXJP010015877.1:0-17548 GCA_025762735.1 Platanus orientalis | reverse complement strand
AATTTTAGCCAAGATTTCTCTCAGCCAAGACCCAAACCCATAGCCCAAATCGATTTGGGTATGAGTTTTGAAAAATTGTCAAAAACCCAAACCAATTTCAAAAAGCCAAATCGATTTGGAGTAAAACTGGGACCCTAAACCGATTGCGAAAAGCGCAATCGATTTGGAGGGCAATTTTGGGTTTTTTAATGAAAATTTAGGCAAGGGTTTTGAATTTTGAACCCCATTTTGGTTCATCTAAGGGCCTAGGAATCCTTCCTAATTGCTATATGCTCATCCTAAAGCCAAGGATGCTCCTCCCCACTATAAAATGACCTTTTCCCTTTTAGGGTAAGAAATCTTCTTTAATACTCCCAAGTTATTTTGAGAGAGCTAAGAGGCATACTATTTTGAGAGCCCTCTTCACTATGCAAACATCCATTGCCTACAGATTTTAGAGCTTTAGTAGCTAGCATTCTACACTTCTCTCTCTTATTTCTTCTCTCCTATTGAGCTACATTCTTAATATTAAGGATAGGTTGTGGTGAGCATTTTTCCCTAGCGGAACTCACCTTTGGCTGAGCTCAAGGAGTACTAGAGCCAAGTACTTGGAGCTTGTGAGTAGCTAAGGCACATCAGCTCAACAAGGAGCATCCCACATATTGAGAAACTAGCAACATCAACCATATTGTGATAATATTTGCTTAACCTTGCATTCATTTGCATTCATATTCATTTTTACTATTGCTTTGCTTCCGTCGGAGACACCGAGAGCTTGAGAACCTCTGCCGGAGACACCAGAGGTAGTGCACACCTGTCGAAGACACTGAGTGTTGTAGTTTAGCTTGCTTGTGAGCAAGTAGTAGGGTTTGCATATTGACCTAGGTTGTAATAGCATCTGAATGAAATATACCTAAGCTTGATAGTGAGCTTTAGAAGAGTGGACGTAGGCCCGAGTGCTAAACCACTATAAAACTTTTGTTATGGTTTGTAATTGTGTGATTGCTTGGTTTTTCATTGTTTTATTTTATACTACTCTCGTCTACCATATGCTTGATATCATTCTTGAGTAGTTACATTTGAGCACACACTCACTTAAGTGAACAAATTGTAAAGGGAATCAATAACTACAACGAAGTAAATTTAAAAAGGGGCAAATTAATTTAAAGAAATCCTATTCACCCCCCTCTAGGATTATTTGTATGACATTTTAGGTTGGATTTATCTCTTTTGGGTAGTTTCTTATTCTTTTTGGTAATTTCTTATTTTTGGTGATTTGATGGGGTAGTTTCCTATTCTTTATGATTTGAATATATATGATGGTTACCATGATATTTAATGAATGTTAGAGAAGAACTTCACCCATTTGTGAAGGCTTCTTTGTTTCACTCAAAACTAAGACTTGAAATTATTCATGGTATCAAACCCTTGAGTTCTTGATATACACTGGGAATGGCTAGATTGCCAATGAATTTATCTCTATCTACCACCAATCTCCATCATCTCATCATGATAGTTTCAATTAAGCTTAATGCTACCAATTATCTTATATGCAGAATGCAGATTCTCCCTTTGATTCAAAGAATTAAACCCATCGATCATCTTAATAAAGATGTGCCTTCATGAACGAAGAAGAATGAATCATAGGAAGAGATTCCATACCTAAGTTTAAAGAATGGAAACAAGTTGATTTGTTTTAGTGTAGTTTCATGATAGGCCTGCTTTTAGAAGAATCTCTTAGCTATGTTAGTGGCTTGAATACCTCATGAGAAGTATAGAATTTCTTAGAGGAAACTTACCTTAAAGAAACCAAGGAAAGAGAACTCTAACTGAAGAGTCAACTTCAGATGCTCAAGAAAGAAACCATACCTTAAGGTGAGTTTCTCATGAAGTTCAAGACAATCTCGATGGCTTGGAAACCATACAAACACCAGTATCTAATAAAGATAAGACCATTCAACTACTCATTGTCTTGGCAGGAAATATGACATATTTGATTCAATGATGCTATCAAAAGCCCCATTTCCCATGTTCAGTCAATTTGTTACTGCCCTTCAAATTTATGATCTACATAACGATAAAAATGATACCAAGGAGAAAGTAAGTGTTAAACTAAACTTTTACCTTGTTGCTCAATGCAACGGTGGAAGTAGAAGATTTCTTAGTCATGGCCGTGGAAGGTGGCCAGCCGTTCAATTGAAGTGGATGTGGATTTACTCCTTCCATTCAACCCCAAAAACCACAAGATTGTGACAATCGATCTCAACCTAACCATCCACCACCACCTAACCCCAATTCTTAGGTTGGATTGTTCCAACCTAATACTCATGGTGGATCATTTCAGCAAGGTACATCTCAAAATCATGGAGGTAGATATTAGACTACTCTCAATAACTCTATCAAAATAATTCTCAATGTAAGATCTATGCCCATTTTGGACATATATAACACTAAATGAGAGTTTATGCTTATTCCTATGATCTCATGATCTTGCCACTACCACATTATCAAACACACAAGGTCCAGATTCAAATTGGTACAAAAATATTGGTTCCACAGCTCATATGATACAAAATGTAGGTCATCTTTAACATTCTTTTTATTTATTTATAATGGACATGATAAAATTTTTGTAGGTGATGGATCACATTTACAAATTTCTCACATTGAAAATATTACATTTCATTGTCCTTGTGGAAAGATCTCAATAACGTTCTAGTTGTGCCTAAATTAGGAAGAATTTAGTATCAGTTAGTTAGTGTTTACACCAAAAATAATAATAATAATAATCTCGGCATGGATAGGTGAGCACAACTGGCACCAAGTCACATCTTGAAGAGTTTTGAAGACTTTGAACTCTTTAAGAGACTTCCACATGACCCAGGAAGAGAGAGAGAAGTTGAGGGAAGATGGGAACCATCAGATCAAGACATTTGACAAAGATAGATCTCTATGATTAAATGTTTCCAAAACAAGGGCAACTGGTATACAGAGATACAAAACTTGGAGAAAAAGTCTTCTCACGTTTCTATCTAACTTCCATTTCCAAGTCTCAGCAAAATAGGGAAAAACGTGGAGAAAATGGCAAAAACTCAGGGAAATCTAAGCATTAATTGCAAGAGAAAAAATAGGGCAAATGAAAAGGCATGCAAAAGTAGAAGAAGAGCCACGATGCAGAGGTGAGATTGTGTGGATGCTCCTAGTGTTAAACACGCAAGGAGGTTCGTTTTCAAGTTTAGAAGTGCAGGGAAGAACGAGGACAACTTCTATAAATGTGCAATCATGGAAACCATGGTGTTAACTGCCTAAAAAAATTTATAAAAAGAGGAAGACGGTGAAGAGAAAGGACATCCTTCAACATCAACAAAAATATCTCTATCAATTTATCCACCCGCAATGGGTTTATCCTTTTCACTTTAGTCTATATCGTTATAGATTAGAATCTTGGTATGTATTTGTCATCAACAAGTTCTTATGAACTTAGTATACAATTTCAGTCAGATTCGATATATCTCTAGTTTATAATTTGTTATTTACCAGCTCTTATAGCTTGGTACATAAGTTTCGGTCAGTTCCGACAAACTTTGATCTGTATCATGTCATCAACAAGTCTCAAGTAGTTTGGTATTTCAAATTTCAGTTTGATTATCAGCTTCATAAGTGATTTGTTTATGTATTAATGTACATTTACTTAGCTTTACTTGATTTTACTTCATATCGTTGTTGTCTTGGTGTGAAATGTTGTGAAGTCCTTGTTCTAGCAAGGCAAAAAGAACTCATTTGGAAGGAAGTACCCTCCCCTTCCCAAATTGCCTAATTTTATTCAAATCAGTGGCTGGACATACGATTGGAAATTCCTTTTCGGTCTGCCTACTATTTGCTCCTACATTTGGGGTCGCAGGAAAGACTAAAATCTATGCTTTCGTGGCACTAACACTCTTGCAAAAGTTTTTTTGGCCAACACCTAATTTTGGCACACCCGGTGGGACCCATGCCACTAAGACACAATAATAAAGTTGTTCTTAAACTACTTGATAGGGGGGTTGGGCACGACCATGGACTACCTCAAGAGTTAGGTCTCTTCAACATGAGGATGACTCACTTCCTAGAAATACCATGATGGTGTCAGTAATTGATGCCATTCATGAACTTAAAGAAGGCCTATTGCATGAACTTAGGAATAACCTTCAAGGGCTCCAACAAGGAGTCTAGTCCATTCATGAAATGTTGGACAATCCTAACAATACGAACCCAGGCTATACAGGTTTTAGGGATGTAAATTTTGGTCAAAATGGTTATTCTAGCCAAAGTAAACAATGATTGAAATTCTATTTATAACCCATTGTTTATCGAATAAGGCCTTGGGGGGCATAATAAATTGTTTTTCCACCACCATGGCTAGAACCAGGCCATATAAACATTAGGAATATGAATTTTGGTCAAATTGGCTATAATGGCCATGATGAAGATTATGACCGAAATAATTGGAATTCTACTTATAACCCACTATTCATTGAACAAGAGAACATGTCTCTTTTTTCCATCATTACAAGTAGACCTAGACCATACAGGCCTTAGGAATGTAGACTTTGGTCAAAATGGATATTTCGGCCAAAATGTAAATGATGACCAAAATTTTGTTTATGAACCACTATTCACCAAGCAGAGGCTAGGGGGCAACTGTCATTCCAAAATTCTAAGGGCACAATGGATTTCCTTTTTGGCCACCACTAGTGGAAAAATGTCAATATGGTTATCTTAGCCAAAATAACGGCGACAACAATAATGACTAAAATGACATAAATTTTGTTTATGACCCATTGGGGGCATAGTAGGCCTACTTTCCTTCCACCACAGGTGGAATCAAGTTATACAAGCCTTGGGAGTACATATTTCAGTCAAGCAGGCCATAATGTCTAGGATAAAGATTATGGCCGAAATGACCAAAATTTCACTTATAACCCCTTGTTTGATTAACAAGGATTTGGGCAAGAGGCAAATTTATAACCAATTAAGGGAACTGGAATATCATCTGCAACCTCCACTAGTTTATCAACCACCCACACAAGTTCCGCTACCTATAAGCCAAGTGGAGTTCACGAAGTTGTTCCAAGAGACCATCAATTCCACTAATATAAGAAAGAATAATCAACCCATTTGTAGGAAGCCATATAAAAATGGAATGATCTACCAGCAACTAATTGCGGCAATAAATGGGATGACGAAAATGATGGTTACTACAGCTTCATGTCAACACATGATGGTGAACTTGGGTGACAATCATAGTCATCATTACAGGTGCAAAATTTTGGTCAGATGTAAACTCCTCACAAGAGGAATGATATGCCAATAAAGAATTACATTGGCCAAAACTCCACTTATCAAAATTCTAATGTATATGGTAGTCATGGTGGAAACAACTACTACCACTATGATGTACCATTGTAAGATGAAGGACTTGAGTATACACCATTGCTCAAACGGCCTAGGGGGTAGCAAGTTGATTGGTCAGTCAAGCCTAAATCCTATGGGCTACTGTGGCCACAAAAACAACCTCAATCACTGATTATTTCATATCAAGTAGTTATCAACTCCCAAAAATTATCTTTGGAAAGGGCAATCAATCTATGGTTAAGTACATGAGCCACTTTGCAATGCATGAAGAAGAGACATTGACTAATGATTTTTTTAAATTAAAGCTATTTCCAAATTCATATGTGATTCTAGAATTTATAGCATACATAAATATGTATTTCAATTTGCTTCTAACATAGCAATTAAAGAAGCCACCAGATGTTGGCTTTTTGGGCTATGTTCTTCAAATTTTGGTTGAAGTTAAATCCAGAACATTAGCCATAACCAATGAAAACCATATGATGAAAAATCAGTCAGAAAAAAAATATGACCAAAAATTGGTCACAACTGGAAAAAATGACTGCTTTTGATAAGAATGAAAATGATTTGCAATTTTGGCCAACATTTAAAAAATCATAGCCATGATTGAAAATTTTTGGTCGTAATAAAAAAATCGGTCAATAAAAAATGATGACCGAGAAAGGGTCAGGACTGAAAGAAATTTGATGCATATGAAGAAAGTGAAATGATTGGTCAATTTCGATCAACAATTGAAATTTTTTGGTCATGTTTGAGAAAATTTTGGCCATGACTGAGAAATTTCGGCCGTATAAAAAAGAAGAAGAAGAGGAAGAAGAGAAAAGGTTACAACATCAGTCACAAAATATGACAAATCATAAGCCATTTGTTTCAGCTCATTACCTTATGTCTCTTCAAATTTTTACAAATTCAAAGAAACCGGGGGGCCAATGTTTACACCAAAAAAACAAATCTCAGCATGTAAAAGTGAGCATAGCTGGCACTAAGTCAAATCTTGAAGAGTTTTGAAGACTTTGAACTCTTTAAGAGACTGCCACATGACCTAGGAAGAGAGAGAAAAGTCGAGGGAAGATGGGAACCATCATATCAAGACATTTATGCTTCTAGAACAGGGGCAGTAGGCAGATAGAGAGAGAAAACTTAGAGAAGAAGTTTTCTCACATTTATATTTAACGTCCATTTCCTAAATCTCAGCAAAAAGGGGAAAACTTGGAGAAAAAGGCAAAAACTCAGGGAAATCTGGGCATTAATTACAACAGAAAAATTAGGACAAATGAAGAGGCATGCAAAAGCAGAAGAAGAGCCACAATGCAGAGGTGGGATTGCGTGGATGCTCTTAGCATTAAACATGCAAGGAGGATTGTTTTCAAGTTTAGAAATGTAGGGAAGAACGAGAACTTCCATGAATGTGAAATCATGGAAAACACGGTGTTAACTGCCCATAAAATCCTATAAAAAGAGAAAGATGGTGAAGAGAAAGGACACCCTTCAACATCAACAAAAATATCTATATCAATTTATCCACCTACAATGGGTTTATCCTTTTCACTTTAGTCCATATCACTATGGATTAGAATCATGCTCTGTATTTGTCATCAAAGAGTTCTTATGAACTCGGTATACAAATTTCAATCAGATTCAATATATCTCCAGTCTATAATTTGTTATTGACCAACTCTTACAACTCAGCACACAAGTTTCAGTCAGTTCTGACAAACTTCGATCTGTATCATGTCATTAATAAGTCTCAAGTAGTTTGGTATTTCAAATTTCAGTTTGATTATCAGCTTTGTAAGTGATTTGTTTATGTATTAATGTTCAATTACTTAGCTTTACTTGATTTTACTTCATATTATTATTTTCATGGAGTGAAATGTGGTGAAGTCCTTGTTCTCGCAAGGCAAAAAGAACTCATTTGGAAGGAAGTACCCTCCCTTTCCTAAATCGCTTGATTTTATTCAAATCAGTGGTTGGATGGACAATCAAAAATTCCTTTTTGGTTTGCCTGCTGTTTGCTCTGACGCCTGGGGTCATAGGGAAAACTGAAATCTATGCCTACGTGGCACTAGCATGCCCACAAAACAATTTTCAGCCAATAGTTAGTAACAGAGGATGATCACTCATGTACTTTTATAATTTTGTTATTATGATTTCAAGATAAAGGATCAAACAATGGGCCAGAAATTGACCACAGGACAACCATAGAAAATGTGGCCTATATCTATTAGATAAAGGGGGAGCAGTTGCAACGTTAGTAGCATTAAGTCTGCTACTAAAGCACCACCACCAATGAATTTTTGGCATCAACGATGTAGACATCCCAATTCCAAGCTTCTTCATATTTAGATTCTAAGAAAATAATTAATGTTTCTAGTTGGCATAAAACTAAGAATGTTGATAGTAGTTGTCAGATGAGAAAGAGTGTTTGTCTTCCTTTTCATTAAATAATTAAATTACAATTGTTCCCTTGGCTAAGATTTATTGTGACTTGTGGGGACTAGCACCTATTGCATTAGTTCAGAATTGGAAATACTATCTAAACTTCGTTATACTACAAGTTTACTTGGTTGTACACATTGAGAAACAAATCTAATTTTTTCAGTAATTTTCTTACCTTTCAAAGGATGGTGGAAATCAGTTTGATCATAGAATTCAAAATTTTCAATGTGATTAAGGAGAATTTCAATCGAAAACTTTCCTAACTCATCTAGATCAACATTGTATTCTGAGAAATATTTCTTGTCCTAGCACACCACAACAAAATTGAGTGACCAAACCAAAACATTAACGTATTTTTGAAACAGGGCTTAATATGCTTTTTCATGCCAAGTTGCGTAAGAACTTATGAGTTGAAGCTTTTATGACTATAGTGCATCATATTAGTCGGATTCTTTCATTTATTCTTAAGATGAAGACCTTTTTTTTCAAGTTGTATGGTGTTAACCTAGATTACACTTTGTTGAAGGTTTTGGGCTGCAGGTGTTTTCCTTATCTGTGAGATCATTCCAATAATATGTTTGAGCTGATATCTTACCCTTATGTATATATTGGATATAGTCTAACTCACAAAGGTTATAGATGTTTTCATCCTCCATCCAATAGAGTATATCTGTTTTGGAAATTTGTTTTCAATGGGTTGGTTTTTCCTTATACTAATTCAAAGTTTGTTGTTTTCGTAATCATAGAACAAGGAAAATATTTCCACATATTCAGAGTTTTTAGATGGGTTCCTCAAATGCGAAATACCTACCTTGGGAGTGGTTATAGAAAGTGTGTAAATGCAATCTGGTGTAAATTCCATGAACTGTAAAATACATGCAATGTATAGACTAGGACATGAATTGAGTCATGTTAGAGTCTAGGAGGTTCTTGGGTTCATGCATCATGAAGAACATCATCAAGTGCCAAGAAAGTCTCAAGAGGACAATCCAGGAGTTAGCAAATCATCTCAAAGGATTCACACACTACTCCAAGCTCTCTTAAGATAAATCAGGTATTGTATGGTAGTCAAGGTGAATCAAGGGTCCAATGAAGGGTCCTAAAAGTCTTAGGACCTTCCCGGACCATGGAGTAGCGATCCAAAGACCTCTGTAGCATTTCTAAGATTTTAGAAGGCAATATAGGGCATTTGGATTGATCCTGGATCAATCCACTTTAATCCAAATTATTTGGATCGATTCAAACTTATCAATTCAACAACTCCCAGGTTGTAGATTCTGAGTGTTTTTTACACTTGTATCGATCCAAGATCGATCCAAAGTTGTGAACACATTGTATTATGGTCTAAACTTCATAAATTTGTTTCCAATAAATGGCCAATATCATTTAACTATTTGGGGATGTTCTAATCTAATGGACTAACATCATTCTCATCCAATATAAAAGAGAATAAGCTCCCATGAGCAATCTAATGGTTCTTGCTAAAATCTCATATAATTGAAAGCTTAATTTGTCCATTGTGGTAGATCTTAAGAGATTTAGTTCTTCTAATCTTTAGAGAACCTCTCACTATACTTAGATAGGAAAATCTATACCCAAGACTATTCTTTTGCCACTTCTCCAACCTTGCTAAGGCATATCTTTTGGAGGAAGGTTACAAGGGTTGTCCAAAAGGGAAACTTAAGAAGAAAAAGTGTGGGATTGTGTGTCGTATCTTGCTCAAGGAGGAGCAACCCACCAGTGTTGGCTCAACCAACTTGAGGAGTCAATTAAAAAGCAATTGGGGAGCTATAGTCATATCTTGCTCAAGGAGGAGCAACCTCAACTTGTATACAAGGCAACATCAACCTTCAAGAGGTAATCACTTGTCTTTAAATTTTTATAAAGTTATTAAGACCTCTCCCGCCGGAGACACTGGGAGAATTAACACTACCGTTGGAGACATTGGTAGTGTACACCTATAGCTCTTCCGTTGGAGACACTAGAAGATTAAACCATAGACCTTTCTCACTGGAGACACTGGGAGAATTGACACTACCATCAGAAACACCATTAGTGTGCACCTATAGCTCTTCCACCGAAGACACCAAAAGAGTACACCATAGACCTCTCCCACCAGAGACACTGAGAGAATTGACACTACCGTCAGAGACATCTGTAGTGTGCACCTAGAGCTCTTCCGCCAGAGACATTAGAAGAGTAGACCATAGACCACACCCGTCGGAGACACTAGGTGTAGTTTGATTGGCAAGTATAATAGGCCTTTATGAATTTTAGCCTTGATTGTAACTCTATCAATCTAAATAAAATTATTTAGCTCAGTGGTGGGCATTTTTTAGATTGGATGTAAGTTGTTGTGCCGAACCACTATACATCTTGTTCATATTGTGTTTGATTGTGGTTTGCCCTCGATTTGTCATTTTTATTGTCACATCCAATACAATTGAACCTATTTATATACATGTGCACATTTCAATTGTAATAAATCTAATTAAAACAAGCAATTGAATTTGGGGTAATTGAAAAGAATTTTATAAATATCCTATTCACCCACCTTTAGGATCAATATTGAAACTTCAATTAGTATTAGAGCAAGGCTACTCGGAAACGGTCTAACCACCGGAGTGGAAAGATCAAAATTTCTAAAGAAGGAAATATTAACAAAATCCAAGAAGCATCCTGAAAAACAATAAAATGTTTAGAAATGAAGGTTGATCAATTTTTACTCTTCCTTACTTTAATGGGATGGACTACATTTATTGGAAAGCTCGTATGACCATCTTCCTAAAATCTCTGGGCCATCAAGTATAGGGCTCAGTAGTGGAAGGCTACACCAAACCCTTCACACACCCAAGTAAGTGGGTAGAGTCTGAAATAGAGGCTTATGAAGTAAACCACAAAGCACTAGTACTCTGTATCATGCCTTGAGCCCTGATGATCTATATAGAATAGGTGCGTTGGGAACCGCTAAAGAAGCATGAGAGTTTCTTGAGAAGACCTATGAGAGTGTTCCAAGCTCATCAAAAGATGAAACAATATCTAGTAAGGAAAACACTTCACGAGAATCCAAAGTCCTTATGGTGTTTAGCACTTCTAAAGGATTCACACGATGAAAGTGAATCTGGACATGATAGTGAAGAAGGTAAGGATGAAGAGAACATCTAAGAAGCCTTCAACCAACTTTACATAGAAAGTATGGAGTTAGCTAAGACCGCCAAGGTATATAAGAAAAAGACCATGAATTTAACTCAAGAAAATGAAGAACTAAAGAAAAAAATAAGAGAGTTAGAATTGGGATCTTCAGATGTCAATTTAGGAGAAGCGAACTAAAGTTTAAAAGAAAATATAAACCTCCTAGAAAAGAGATTAAGGGATGCAAAAACATTCCTCGAACTAAAGAAAATTAATAGGAAAACTGAGAAGAGGAAACTTGTTGAGGACAATGAAATCTTGTCCAACAAGAATCTAGAACTTGAACAAAAAATAACATCTCTAGAAGAGAACAAAGAGAGTCTTGATCTCACTTGCTCCAAGCTCAATATAAGAAACAATGAGCTACTCAATCAAGTCAAAGAACTTGAAGAGCATAATAAGAAGTATCTTAGTTCCATTACCCATGATAGTTAAAAATTATAGACAAAGGCAAAGAAGGTGTTCATAAAAAAAGTTTGGGTTCTAGCTCCGAAAATACCTAACCTTCTACCTGCAAAAAGAGAACCAAGAATGCCTTTGTGAAAGGAAAAAAGTAAGACCAATGTCTTTCCACAAGACGTGATGTATGGTGGAAGACATTCTTCTTCTAAGAACAAAACTTTTACTCAACGATAAAGAGAAAAGGGAGTACCTAGCTTACTAATAGGCTATAACTCAACCTCTAGAAGTAATGTCTCAACTTCTAGAAGACCTCATATCAAATGCCATTATCGTGGTTTGAATGGTCATATAAGGGTTGAATGCATCAAAAGGCAAAGAAACATGTAAGTCCAAAGTTCCCAAGAGTCTAGAGGAATAAATCAAATTGACAAGACTTATGATGCAAAGAATGTAAAAAAAAAATCAATTGTTAGAATTCAAACATCTTTTTCAAAAGAAAAAGAAAATAATTCACCCAAGAGAGATAAAGACTCAAGAAAGATAGATCAAGAAAATTTGGGTAAAGAAAGACGAATTCACATCCTATTTAGGAGTGAGAGCATCTCAAGATGATATCTTGACAATGAAGAAGATCCGATAGAGGTCATAGAAAAGAGGGTTTTAGGTGATCCAGATTGGATCTAAAACCTACAAATAGGATTAAAAGAATCCTAAAGGAATCCTAAAGTAGACAAATTATATGATCTTGGCTCAAAGAACAAAGCCAAATTAGCAATCAAGGAATATGTCTGAGTGAGTGGCATCGATCTTGATTAAACACCTTGATAGAGAAGCATAAAAGGTGTTGATCATCTATGAAGATCAATTGACCAAAGGAAAATCAAGTGATCAATTATCCCAAGCATGTGTGGTACCATACAAAGTAAATTTTCATTCACATACTTGGAATCCATTTCTTGAACCAATGCATCTCAAAATCTTAAAAGCATATGGAAAATTTGCCTAAGATGTGTGCATGTGACTATTCATGATTTACTATGCCTACTTGTTTATCATACGGATTATGATGACTTTGCTCTTAAGTGACATACTTACATATATATGTGTCCAAGTCATCTCGGCACACCAAGAGCATGTATGCTCCATAGAAGCACGTCTATAGACTGTTCTTAGTGATCTTATACTCACTTATACACATCATTAGATCACTAGTGACATATTGATCTTGATAGGTACATCCACTTATGTCACTTATGTCTTTATAACCTACCATTCGTATTCTCTTGCTTCAATGCATGAAAATTGTTCTAATAGATATATCTATGCAATGGTCATTGATCTTGATCCATAATACATGACTAGAATGTCTATTATGGATAATTCCTATCTCAGACCTATATGCTCATTAAAATCACTTGGTCCACTTACTCCTTTTCTTCTTCAAAGAATTAAGAGAGAAGTGAATATGAGGAAGAAAACCTCATAAGAGATGAATTTGATAGAAGCCCTTAGAATACCTCAAGCAAATCAAAGAGCTTGAGGAGGGCAAGAGGAAGTCACTTTCCATGTTAGTGCAAGGAAATGACAAATATGAGAAGATGCTCTCTATGAGAAGAGACCATGGGAACATGAGAAGACTTGGATATAATTCTAATATCAATCACACTTTCTCCTCACAAAAGGCTAAGAATGTCTTTATGAAAGCCTAAGGAAAGGTTATTGCATAAGCCTTTCACAAGGGCAAGGAGAAAATGTCTTCTCCAGGACCATCACAAAGGTCCTATGGGGTGAGAAGAAGAAAAGCACATTCAAGTACAAGGCACCCTTGAAGCAAGATGAGGTGCTTGGAAAATCAAAACCGCAGCCATATTCCTACGCCAAAGTGGTATGGAATAGCCTTCAAGCCAATAAGGCTCCTTCCTCTAGAGGATTTCAAGAAAATTCCTCTACTTTTAGAAATCCCAAAGGGCAAGCTAAAAGAACCCCTCAAACCTCTAATACTCTATCTTCTAGAGGAATTGATTCCAACCTCTTGAACCTAGAAGAACTCAATCATCCTCTCATGCTTAGACACCTACAAGGAAACAATCACAATCATATGTCCCTAGAAGACCAATTATAGTCTAGAAGGGTACATGAAATGTGATTGTAGAAAGAGGATGAATGACATTAAATTCAAAAATCTTATATAAAAAAAATCGGTTAGGAGGGATGAGCTAAAATGTTTAGTCATAGATATGGCTCTACGAACTGGGAGCACATTAAGATGATACCTTGATAATGGGTGCTCTAGATACATGGCCGAGATAGGTCACTATTGGTCAATCTTGAGGAAACTCAAGGTGGGAGGGTCACATTTGTTGACAAAAACATTGCCAAGATCTTTGGCAAGAAAATCATAGAGGTTCTTGTGCTACCACACTCACTAAATATCCAGTGTGTGTGAGGCCTAAAGCACATTCTAATTAGTATAAGCTAATCATGTTAAAAAGGCAATGATGTACACTCTGTGAAAGACAAGTGTGAAATTGTGGTAAAAGGAAATGATGAAATCCTTATCAAAGGATCAAGGACAAGCAACAAATGCTTTGTCATAAAACCCAACAAGCATGAGTTGGAGGCTTGTAGTGTCTCAAAAGGTTAAGACTAATCTTGGGTATCAAGGGTTAGGCTATATCAACCTTAGAGACCTATCTAGGCTAAGCAGGAAGAAAACAGTCTAAGGCTTGCCTAGGTTGACAATCCTATATGCAAAGGTTGTCAAATGGGGCAAATAAGTTAGAGTCCTTTATAAGAAGACTAACCAAACAAGGACATTTAGACTACAAGAAACATCTTTTCATGGAATTGATCAGTCCAACAAGAATACAAAATCTAGGAAGTTAGAAATTTTCCAAGGTAGTAATGGATGATCTTTATTTGGGTAACATTCCTATGAGAGGAATTTGAGGTCCTCAAAGAATTCTTGAACACTTGAAAAAGAATTCAAGTGGCAAAGCTTCTCCCCATCAAGTGCATTCAAAGCAACTAGAGTCGGGACCTTGAGAACCACCAGTTATTGGATTTGTGTGATGAGAATGGATCAAGTTTGAAGATAATGCATAATCTCATTCTAAGGAGATAAGGATCTCAAAAAGAGTATCACTCAATGATATCCTTGGTAATCCATGAAATAAAATGTGAACAATCAAAGGATGGAGTGAAAACAAGAAGGCAAGTCAGAAAGATCCTATGCTACTCCTGTTCATCTTCTAAGAGATAGCCAAAGAAAATAAAATAGATTCTAAGTAATACAGCTTGGATCCATGTCATGCAAAAAGAGCTCAACAAAATCGAGAGAAATGATGTATGGTTCCAAACTGAGAGCCCTCTAACTAGAGTGTCATGTGAATGGAATGGATGTGTAGAAATAAACATGACAATCATGGCATGTGATGAGAAACAAGGTTGGACATATAGCCAACGAATATGCTCAGAGGAGAAACATAGTCTCTGAAGAGACAACTATGGACAAAAATTGTTACATATCGACTTCGGTCCTAGGTATCCATTTGATATCACACTAGCCTTAGCCGAAGTTTCAAATGCTGGTTAAGCATGCAATGGTTGTGACTATTAAAGCTAATGTTGGTTAAGCATACAATGGTCATGACTATTAAAGCTCAAGTTGTGGAAGCTTTTTGTTTCATGGCTGAGTTAAAAACAAAAATTCCTATATCTATTGACAGCCAAGGCAGAATACATTGCCAAAGGAGGAGCAACACGTAACTGCTATTAGTGAAATAGATGCTTGTGGATTATGAGTTATCTCAATCCACAGTTGACAACTCAAGTGTAATTCAAAATTGCCAGAAGTTCTAGTTCATTTCTCTAGAACCAAACATAAAGATACTTATCATTTCTTTAGAGCATGTATCAATGGATGATCGACTGATAGAAATCATCACAGAGCCCTTAGATGCATAAAGGCTTAAAAATCTTCGAGGTGTAATAAGGATATATATATATCTACACATCCAAAAATGCCCTAAAATTGATTAGGTGGGGATAGTTGAGCAAGAACGAGGGGAATCCGGGGTTTTACCCAAAAGATTCCATTTTGGATCGATCTAAATTGGCAAAACCCGTAAGAAATTGACTCATCACTCGCTATAAAAAGGGGGGAATGCCCTAGTTCCATCCTATATGAAACCAAGATCACTTCCCAGGCATTTTAGCTCTTCCCCCTCCTCTTTTGCAATAGATTTGTGAATCTCCAAAGCCATCATCATGTCCACAAGAGATTTGGGGAAAGCCCCTATGCGATCAAAGGTGCCACCAAAACGCCCTAGAACGGAGTCCAACTTTGGGGCCTTCTGCAAAGCCTCCGCATACCACAACTACTTAAACATCTACTCGAAGAAGAAGATTTTTGTTGAGAGATATGTGAAGTAGACTACTTTATGTGATTTCACACTAGGCACCACTATTCCCAATGACTGGTGGTTGCAACTCACCATCATCAAGGGTAAGGTACAACAAGATGTCGTTCGCATCTTCTACTCCAACATCCACTACACTGACTATACTCAGCTTTCTTTCAAGAAGGAGGTGTATGGAGTTTGCATGATGATCGACCTAGACCAGGTCTGCATGCTATTAGGGATTATTCGTCCTACAGCCAATGTTGTTGTCTTTCCCAACCAGGGAATAGACAAAGCTCACATCTCTGAGCTTTTTGAGTGAAAGGGCAATGTGTGGTTTAAGAAGTTGCCAACTGCAGAGTGCTGCATGCTAGCCAGGGTACTCAACATCATTCTAGTCCACAACTTGCTTCAGATATCTCATAAAATAGACATGTTTGATGATATGATCCACTTAGTGGCAAGTATGATGGAGGGCAAGGCGATCGATGTGTTTGCGATTATGTGCCAGATGATGCTATAGACATCCATCGATGATGGGATGAAGAGAGGTCTTCCATATGGAGTGCTAGTCACTCAAATTATGGAGCAGTGCAGTGTCACATTTTCGAGGGATGCGGTGACCCTTTCCCAGGGCCTTCCTATGAATGATGCTACCATCAAATGGATGGAAGGTTAGAGATGAGCTACACCATAGGCAGCTTAGACATCTGGAGAGGCAGCTTAGCCTGTCCCAGCTCCGGTCATGACTCCTCCCGCACCGATAGAGGTTCCACCACCAGTTCCACAACCCATAGATGCAGTTGGTTCCTCTGCAGCTCCTCCCACTTCCTCTGTGACTGTGGCCCTGACACTATTAGTGACACTACCTCCAGCACTCTCGAGTCTAATATGAGATATTCATGGAAATTTTGGGCTATTCTCAAGTGTTTGGATTGCATGAAAAAGAAGGTGGAGAGCATGGATTAGAGGCTCATCCATATCGAGGGGATTGTGGATCCTTCTCATGCACCAGCTCCCAGGGTTGATCTCAACATTCTCGTCATCAAGGATGAAAAAAAGGATGAGGAGAGTGATGAGGATGCATAACACCTCTTGTTTTTCATTATGTTGTATTTTGATCTTAATCTTGTAAACCTGTTTGGAAATCAATGAAAATGGCATCTCTTTTTGCTATGGTTTACACTGTATGATTTGTTATCTCTCCATTCTTATGATACCCTCTATATTATCTCTTATGATAAACCCTTTGGCATTCATGACAAAAATGGGGAGAGTTAAGAAAATATTAAGGACAACAATAAGTAAATTTTGGTAAAATTTTAAAAATTAAAGGCAATTTTAATCTAAAAATTGGTATATCATACTCAAGGGGAGTAAACATGTATTACCTAAGTAAGGGGGAGAAGATTATAAAGATTAATGGACCTCTACATATCATTAATCTAGTAAATGAGCAAGTGAAATACCTTAAGTCTATTTGTGCTTAACTCACATTCACTTACATCTATCATACTTGATACTTCACTTCATGGGCATATGCACTTCATTACGTTCATTTGCATGCTTGTGTGTTCATTATACTTTATCATTTGACTGGTCTAATCTTGGTTTGAGAAATGTATTTTTTTGTCAAATGAATTTTAGGATCCTAAAGCTAAAGCACATTGCAAAGGAAGAACACCAAATGAAAAAGCCCAAGCATGTATCAAGGGGGAGAGCCAATGAAATTCATAGAA
>JAOXJP010015868.1:0-17551 GCA_025762735.1 Platanus orientalis | reverse complement strand
ATAAATTGGCCCTTCCGGTTAAGCTTCCAGCACCACCCATCTTGCCTATCTGGAGAAAGATGAAGATCACCTAAAGACTCCAATAAGCTAACCAACTCCCACAACTCTCAACCATTAGGATCCCTTCTCAATCCAGAATCCCAATAGCTCATGTTAAAATCAAAACAATTTACCACCAAAGCATGCAGTTTCAAGGCCAAACGAAAAATATTCAAGTATGCCTCCATAAGTTATATCTCCTCCACCCACAAATCCTTCCAGAAGCTAATATTCTCTCCCAAGCCTAACTTACATTTGATATTCTTCCAAAAGTTCTCCTTACCAGCCATGATGGATTTCTAAATCCCACAAACATGCCTCGCTATTACCATATTGGATTCCCAACCTGGATTTTCCCCAAATCTAGCCAAAATCACCTTTCGCAATAAACTATCTTTCTTGATCCCAAATCTCCAAAACCATTTAGCCAATAGAACCTTATTGCGAGTTCAGATCTTCCTAATACCAAGACCCCATTGATCATTGGCCCACAACATGTATTCCAATCCACCATATTATATCTATGATGATCTAAATCATTGTCCCAAATAAATCTTTTAAACATAGCCTCCATTCTATTTGCTATCGAACTAGAATCGTAAAAAGGGACAAGAAAAAGTTAGGCATAACGGCCAATGTTGCCTTCACCAAAGCCAATCAACCACCTTTTGATAAGAACGGCACTTTCCAAGCTTCTAATCTAGCTGAAATCCTTTCAATCACAAACTCCTATAATACTTTTGATTTATAACTTGCTCCCAATAGAAGACTTAAGAGGAAGGGAGATGTCCAATTTTGCATCCCAAAATCCAAGCCAAACTCACAATTATTTCCCACTTGAAACATCTCACTCTTTGTTAGATAAATCTTCAAACCCGATATAGCCTCAAAGAATTTAAGAATACATCTAAGATATCATCGTGTCATCAACAAATTGAAGTTGAGAGGTAGTCACCCCGAAATAAAGCCCATCTCAGCTTTTTTAATTGATGATGATGTATTCGATTCGAGGCAATAACCCGAACGACCCAACTAACCCGAACCATTCACAAACCAACCACTATCATCGGTTTGACAGGTGAGTTTGACACGTGTCACAAGTACCGACCGAGAAAGAGAAATGTAGCAAGGGACGTATGTTGATCGGGCAACGAGAATGTCCGAAGCCATCACAAATCACAAATCAGGTCCCACAAACGCCGACTGAGCACTAGATAATGGCCCGAAGATGAGACTACCGGACCATGGCCATGCCTTCGACCGGCCATTGTCGAGTGGCGAAGGAACCGAGAGCTAGGGCAAGTGTTATTCTGCCATGTGGGACCCACATCCATGTTTTTCCTAACTAACTTAAGGAATATTCTTGACAAGATTACGCCACCATACGGAGTCCAGGCCCACGATCTCGTAACCAAAGGGGCATACACCTATAAAACAGTGGTGAGAGAACCATGAAAGAGGAACACAAAAAATTAACTTGATCAGCCAAAAGAAAACTAAAAAACTAACTTGATCATTGGAGGGGTGGAGGCAAGCGTCGCACCAACACTCCTCGCCACCTGTTTGCAGGCGGACCTACATCGAAACATTTGGATGAGTACGGCCAGGGGACCATCTTGGTGATTCGAATTTCGACATCATCATTAATCATTCTACATAATATCTCTGACACAAAAAATGTATAGAAATAGAGATAAGGGATCTCATTGTCTAAGGCCCTTTGATCCACCAAAGAATCCCACTAGACATCCATTGATCAAAACTGAAAAGGAAGATGAATGTATACAAAAGGAAATCCAACTCCTCAAGTTATCCCCAAACCTCATTCTAAGCAAAATATAGTCCAAGAACTTCCAATTTACATGATCATATGCCTTCTCCAAATCTAATTTGCATAATACCCCACTCCTCCCTAATAATCTTCTATCATCAATACATTTATTAGCAATTAAGACCCCATCTAGAATTTGTCTACCCTCAATGAAAGCTTCTTGAGGAGGGAAAATAATGCCCTTCTAACACCAACTTCAAGTGTTTTGCCACCGCTAGGATTTTGGAAATGATCTTATAAACGTTGCTTAAGAGGTTAATGGGATGAAAATCTCTCAATTCCATTACATTTTGCTTTTTGAGGATAAGAGTAATGAATATATTGTTCAGATGTTCACAAAATTCCTCTGAATAATAAGACTCATCCATTATTTTCATTAAATTCACTTTCACACTATCCCAACACCTTTGAAAGAAAGAGATTGTAAACCCATTTGGACCAAGCGCTTTGTCACCTTTCATTCACATGATTAAATAATGCACTTCCTCTTCAAGAAATGGCTTCTCAATCCATCCCCTTTCCACTATAGATATACTATCAAATTATAAACCATCCAACAATGGTCTAACCGGCCGATTCTCCTTAAAAAGGTTAAAATAATATTTTTCCACCTCCTTTTGAATACCCGCCTTATTTTAGACCCACTCTCCATTAATTCATAGCCCATGAATATCATTTTCCTTCTTACGTTGGGATGCCACTTTATAGAAAAACTTGGTATTCCAGTCCCCCTTTTTTAATCATCTTATCCTCGATCTTTTCTTGCAAAAAATCTCCTCCTTCACAACCATTATTTGAAATTCCTTTCTACAAGCATCCCTGCTTGCTCTCTCCAAACTAGTAAGATTTCGATCTTCTTCTAATAGATCCAACTTACGAATTTCCTCGAAGCATCTCTTCTCTCCTTTAAAAATCACAGCTGACATTTTATTCTAAGCTTTCAACCGGAATTTCAAGTTTTTAAGCTTAAAGGCAAAATTTTGATTGGCGTTTCCTGAGTACGAAGCTTGACTCCATACTTCCTCCACTAGTTCCTTGAAGTTAGGCTCCAAAAACCATGTTTCCTCAAATTTAAACGAATAAGGGCCGTCCTTCCATCTCTACCTTTCCAGGAGTATCAAGGAAAGATCCAATACAGATCTTAGAAGTGGGATCTGAGTTCTACCAGGGAACAGATCCTCCCAGCCACTGCAAAAAAAAACTGTCAAGCTGACTTTGGATTATCCTAAGTTAGACCATATGTACTTCACACCCTTAATGGCTCATCAATTAGCTACCATCAATTAATGAAATTCCCAAATTTGATCATCCTATCATCCCTCAATCCATCACCTTTCTATTCATGAGTGAAACATACTAAATTAAAATCACCTCCAATACACCACGGGAGACCCAAGTGGGCATTTACATCATCCAAATCCTCAAGTTAACCATTAACCTCCCATGATAACACTGGGCCATATACCCTTGAAAATACCCACTCCTCTAAACCATCAAACATCTTACATCGAATTGATATCGAAATAGCTCCCACCTCATGCTCCATAACCTCAACTTTATCTTCATTCCAAATCATAAGTATTCCACCCGACGCACCACGAGAAGGTAACACTACCTAGTGATTCAATGGCTTACCCCATACATCCCTCACAATTAGATCCCACATAGCACCATGTTTTGTTTTCTATAACACTAGGATATCCGGATGAATCCCCATAAGACTTTTACAAATCGTAATCATTTTATCCCTATTTCATAACCCTCTAACATCCCAAGAAAGGATTTTTGGATCCATTAAATTACTTGAATAATATCCCCTTTCCCCTTCTCTCCCCACCCTCCTTTGAACATCCATCTTTTCAGTTGTAGTTTACACTACTTTCCTGTTTCTTTAGTTCTTTTAGTAATCGTTTTCCCCTCACCAAACCAGACCCATCCATCTTTTCATTCCTCAAATTACGACACTCAATAGATTTGAATAGTTCTATTATTTCAGCCTTAAAAACTTCATGTGATAAACCTAGGAAAGGCCCAAATTCATCCAACTTGTGAAGTACCCACTCCAAGATACACCCTTCATCTCTCTCCCGCACACCCTTTAGCAATAAATTCTCATATTTATCACTACTATGCATTGGAGTAGTACAAATCATACCATCCTCTATTTCCTTCAAACATGTCCCAAACTCATACTCCACCTTATCTCCAACCGCAAGAAGCAGTACAGACAAAATCTCACAATCATCTTCCTTTTGAAAGTCCCTAACTACCAATTGTTTATCTAGATTCCTCATATTGAATTCTTCCAAATTTTCCACCTGTATAAATTCTTAGATAAAATTTGAACACATGGATTGCAAGGAAGAAGGCTTGGTCCTACATAAATCCAAAGCATCTTGAAGAGAAAAGGAATAAAACGTGAAAAATAAAGAATATTGACCTCTCGGTTGCGTATGGAAGGTCTTGGAAGCCGATTTATCATTCTCCCCTCCCATCTAGGCATGTTAGGATGAGGCCTACTTTCCTTTCCCATTTCCACAATCCCCGGTGATGTTTCCTTGGCTCTAGAAGTCGCTATATTGGCTGACAGATTATGTGATTTTGAGAGAATCTACTTGCTGACACAACAATGGTCATCCAAGTGTCCCTGCTAAGGATGATGGAAGGATAGAGCAACATGCATCAAACAAGAATCGTCGTTGATATGGAGTGATATCTCACCCCTTTCCAACTCCCTAGCCCCTTCTATTATCATAACGCCACCCTCCGGAACCTTCGAGCATATGACCACACTACCAAGCAAGGGCACCAAGAACGAGACCTCATCTCCCCCATCAATGTCCAAATCACTAGCCATCTAATGATCCCCATCATACTCCCTTTAAGAAGCTGCACCTGCGTTACCCAAATCAAGAGATTCCGCAACCCAAGAACAATAAGTATCCACTGAGATAGGTAATCTTTCAATATCACTGGACCCCCTATCGATGGTGACCTGCTCCCCCCTGTGCAACATCCTAGTTGAAGGGTGATACCTTATTAATGGATTGCCCCCAAGCCATGTAGTTGCGATTGTGTCACTTTTACGCCGCTCCCCACAAACGAAAACCACATCCTTCCTCCCTCTCCCAAATTTTGGCCTCCCAACTGTCGTTAATTGCTATCGGACAACGGAAATTCTTCGTATATTGGGTTTCCGCCATTTTCTTCCTACAACTAGGCCATACAATCTGATAACCATCCTTTGAACCTCCAGACGAGTTTTCTCTTTCGTCGGTAGGGACCATGAAATCTTAATTCCTATCTCGGAATTGGAAAGAAAGCCCAGAGTTACCCCAAACACCACCTGATGATGGGCCTAGCCCATAGTTAAAGCTGATAGACCCTTAGGCCCCTGACCGAGCCTGGATCTAGGTCATCACTATGAATGAATCCATGAGACCCCTCTTTGAGTTCGGTAATGGCGATTTTGCCCCCCTCCCTTCATCTTGTACCCCCGGGCCCACCATAGGAACCCTTACTTGGTCCCTAGTTGAATCATCAGTTGGTTGGACGGTCCACATTTTTTTGTGCCCCAATTGACCCAAATAGCCTTGACCCTTATCTTTTGCCAGCCCTTACTTGGTTCATTCTTGCTCAAGTGTGTTCCCCAAGGCTGAGATGGCATTCTTGGTCCACCCCCAAACTTAACAGAGTTAGAGTTCTTTTCAAAGGGAGGGAATTAATGTGGCAGCACTTCATTGGATGGAGCGACATTACCCTATTTGGAAGCCTAAAGTCAAGGTTAAAGCTAGGCCATGGAGAAAGGTTGCAATCCATGCAAATTAGTAGTATTTATTTGTTGTTTTTCTTGGGTTTTAGTGAGGGAAATCAATGTAATAAGGCTTTAATGCCATGGGGGGGGGTTAGATGCAATTATTAGGAGTTAGTGGTGTTTGTTTATAGTTTTTAAAGCTATGTAATAGGCGGATCGTACAACAAATAATATGAGGGTAGTTTGGTTTGTTTTTTATTTTATTTTTTATAATAGGGGTTATTAATGTAATCCTAATTATATTCGGATTATTAAGGCTTTATAAAGGGCCAATTGGTCCTATTGTAATGGGAGAAGATTTATGAAAGAAAAAAAAAACATATTTGGTGTTCTCACTACCCACAATTTAGCTGGGAGTACTCTCTTTTCTCTCTCACGACTGAGGTAAGCTGATGCAGGATGACAAACTATTTTCTCTAAAAGCTCGAATTGATAGAGGAAGGTAAATGAATCTCTTTATCTTATAGCCCAGACTAGACTAAGCTCTTGGTCGAACCCTCCTTCGTGGGCCCCATCTCTCATATGTCCTGCCTCACACGAGTCGCCCGCTTCTCACGGGTCGCCCCACCCCGAGTGTGCCCCTGTTTCCCACAGGCTATCTCACTTGAGCCTGGTATGAAAATGCCCCTGCATTAATCACCCCTGGTGAGGAGTTTCGAACATGAGACCTCCTACTCTGATACCACTTTGATGCAGGATGACTAACCAGTTTCTCTAAAAGTTCGAGCTGATAGGGAGAGCCGAATCAATCTCTTTATCTTATAGCCCAAGCTAGACTAGGCTCTCGGTCGAACCCTCCTTTGTGTGAATGGATAAAAAATGCTCACCTTAACGAATGCTAACTACTGCTCCTTGTCAGGCAGTGGGCACATCAGCGCTGAAAAGTGAATATGCGCTCCCCAAAAATGTGAATCACTTTTCAATGCTGATGTGTCCACCCCTGACAAAGAGCAGTGATGAGCATTTGCCAAGGGAAGCATTCATAAACCGATCCCCTCCTTTGTGGGCCCCACCTCTCACGGGTCCCACCTCACACGAGTCGCCCGCCTCTCACGGGTCGCCCTACCCCGAGTGTGCCCCGTCTCCCACAGCCTGTCTCACTCGAGCCCGGTGTGAAAATGCCCCTGCATTATAAGCCTACCACTTATTCTTTTCTTTCTTGTTATTTGATCTCCCATCTCTCTTTCTTACCTTTCTTCTTAATTCCCTTTCTTCTTTCCTAATTTCCTCTTGATCTTTGATTCTATTTACTGTTTTCTATAAGTCTTACATTAAATTTAAAATTCTTGATTCAAGATTCAACCAAGATTGAATCTTTATTGAATCTTGAACCTGTAAATTGTGCAACAGCTTCCTCCTTTACATCTTCTCTAATCTCTCTACTAAAACGCTCTAAAGAACCATTCCCTTTTAGTTGTAAGCCTTAAATCCTATTAACTCTATTCAAGAAAAGCCGAGACCCTAACTCCTATACTGTCGACCCTTTGAGAACTTGCTGTTCTTGAACTTTATCCCAAGAGAACCTTCAAGCAACCCCATCAAAAGCCTGTGGCTACCCCAACTTGACTCATCCTCTTTGTTTTCACTTCAAGATTTCAAAACCTATACCATATACCCTTGCAACAGCCTTTACCTTCTTTTTTTCCCAAATCTGTGCAGATTTTTTTGCAAAAAAAAAATCCCTGCATTACCCACCACACAACCTCCATATTTCATTCTTTACTTGAGCAGATTTTTCTGCAGCACATGTTTCTATTGGTTACAACAGAAAACAGCCCACAATTCCTCTTCTTTGGCCTTTCTTGATCTCAATCTTTAGCCTACCTTGAGTTCCCATCACCTTTCCCTCTTGTAGGAATCTTAGAATCTATCCTTTAGAATATCCTACATCATGAGTAAATGGACACTAGTGTACGTAGGCTATCCATGTATGGAAGTGGAGACACACATTAGTGATAGATCACCATCCATGAGTGATCCAACTAAAGTCAAAGAATTGAGTAAATTTGTGCTCAAAGACCAATGATGGAAGATCAAATTGTGAAACAAACCTATCGCCCAGAGATGTCTAAAACAAAAACCAATGTAAGGAGACACTTAGAGAAGTGAAGAGACTCAGAGGAAAGGGACAAAAAATAAAAGCAATAAAAATTGCATTTGAAACCCTGGAAGGAAACATTTCACTTTTCTTTGGTAAGTCATAATCTAGAAAAAAGGTTATTATGAATATCAAAGGCCAACTATATAATAACCAAAGGGGTAGGGGATCGTAGTTCTATCATGAGTATTTATAAGATCAAAAATAGGCTTACAGATAGCAACTAGAATCGCTCCGAGCACAGTCCAGACAGAAGGCATGCTCACAAGGACTCTGCAAGAACAAAAATTGTCAAGTCACCAAAAAAAATGTAGCTAATAAGGTTTCTAATAAATATATTAGAGGATGCAAAGAAAATAATAAAAACAGTTAAAACTAAAACTAAAATGACTAAGCGAGGCCAACATATTCAGTACAGAGACTACAGATAAAAGATATTCACTAGAATCAAACTTAGGTTGGGGAAAACGGAAACATGAGAGAAGCAGGCGCCAAAAATGTCCAAAGGGATCCAACATAGTGAATGGGACAAATAAAAGTGAAAAACAAATCATATTCAATAAGGCCGCAACTTGGGCCAGGCTGGTCCAAAGCCTGACAGTTTGACCCCAATTTGGGCAGACTGGGCTGAGTTCTGGGCCAAATTTCAGGCCCGAAATAAGGTTTGGCCAAGAGCAGTCATGCTTTAGCTGAAGCCCAAAAAGCCCAACCTGCCCAAACTACAATATATATCATATATATTATATAAAATATGTTATTAAAAATAAAAGAAGTATAAATAGGAAAATATTTATATATTATGTATTAAATTTTATAATATAAATATAATATTATTTTTTAAGCTTAGCAGCCCATGGGCTGTTAGGTCTGAGCGAACCTGAACTCAGCCCAAAGCCCCCATTTTTTTTTAATTAAATAATGGATCAAGTTTGGTCTCAGTGACTTGGCCTGAGTTCAGGCTTGGGCCAAGTATGGGCTGGGATTTTTATATTTTGGGCTGAGCTTGGGGTGACTTCAGCCCCAGCCTGACTTGCAGCCCTAGTATTTACCCACAAAAACCACAGATAGTGAGAGAATATTACTTACGAGAAGGTATATCAGTGACCAGCAATAAGAAACTCTGCCACCAACATAGTTGTGTGATGGAAAACAAAATATGCAAGTGCTCAACATCCAATGAATATGAATTTGTAAACAACTACATGTTTTGAGTCGAGTTCAAAGAAATAGTTTTCCACAATCTGCCATCACTAGTTATTCCCAAAATGGAAAGTCTCATTGTTCACGATGGAATAGAATTTTATAAATTCACGTTTGAAACACTAACCATGATGGAGAAACCGATAGTGTCCTCTCAATCAAGGTCTAAAAACTTGAAAAAAAATGATTGGGATTGTTAAGTAAGAATTGGACCTCTGACTTCAGAATTATAAACCTGAGATCATCACCACTGGGGAAAAGCCCCATTCTTGATCATCAATACACCTCACTTATAAATACATCTCTATTTATTCTTGACTTCCACACTTTCTGTTGCTCCATGTTACTTCCTTTCCCTTTATTGGTTTCCAATGTGAAGATTGGTGTAATGTGATTTTACCATCTGATCATTAAGGAATGAACTGAGCTGTATTAATATAGTTTTCTACATTGAAAGCACACAGAACCTTTTAAAAGGGTCCTTTCCTCTAAATAACATAAAAGGGTCCTTTCCTCTAAATAACTATACATGCGTATGTTATTTGGAGGAAAGACAACAACAACAAACAGCCTTATCCCAACAATAACCCCAAATAGTTGGGATGAGGCTGTTTGTTGTTGTTGTCTTTCCTCTAAATAATATATGCATATATAGTCATTACAATGATAAATCAATGACTTTCATGGTTCTGTTTCATGTTCTGGCTGCAGCACAATTTAAGAACGTGGATTTCATAAGTTGTTACAACTTCATTACTAGAAGACAACACAAAAGTGCAGAACTAACACTATCCAGTTCTAAAGCTCTATGGCTACACTAGGCGTGACAGTAGCTATGGCAAACTTTTGACAAGAGAATTATTAATAAATGAATGGGGAAAAGCAAGGAAACACCATATACAACAACTGCTCTCATTATGACAAAAGAAAGCCTAAGAAAGAGCCAAAAATTATGAAGGAGAAGAGGAAATTCCAACAAAAAGCAGCTCACTCCTACTCTTCTCTAATTGCATTGCTCCAATTCTGGTGAAAATCAATAATATGAATGCCCTTAAACTCCTTATGAACCTATACTGTGACAACAAAACTGCAATCAATATTGCCCATAATCTGGTGCAACATGATCAAAGCAAACATACCAAGGTAGATAGGCACTTCATCAAAGGAAAGTTAAAATTTGGAAGCATGTGTGCTCCATTTTTAAAGAATGGGGACTAGTTAGCTGGACTTGTCAACAAAGGGTTTAATAGCCCTCGGTTTATTGGTGTTATTGGTAAGTTGAGCATGTGTAATTTATACAAACTGGCTTGTGGGAAAGTGCAGAATAACATGGATTATTTATTGTACTAGGGGTACTACTATAATTTATGTATTTCAAAAGCATGATTGTTATTATACGGTATGTCAGAGGTACTCAAGTAGTCAAGTACAAATCAAAAAGAGACAAATATATTACACTCACGTTTCCCCCAATCTCTTCTTCTCTACTTCTTCGTATCACTTCATCTTTTCCTTCCCTTCCTCCTCACAAAACCCTAAAGATAACAAACTTTATTACCAAATCAACTCATTCAGCACTTCAACTTGTATTCAAGTTGGCCCCAACTGACCTCAGTTGTCCACCTAGTGCTGACATGTACACTCACAAATTTATTTTTATTCTAAATTCAAAAGACGTTACAAAATATTTATTTTAGCAATAATAATATTTGTCTAAACCACAATAATATGAAAAAATAGATTAGATACGTTAGCTAATTTGTTAGATATTATGACCAATGACTTAATTTTAGAATTTTCTAATTAAGACACTTTAGTACATGCTACCTACGATGGAGATGAAGACTTCAAGCTGCATAGTAGGTTCAAGTTGATTAAAAATTAGAGCTATAGAGGGATGTCCTATAATCAAAATGTTTAGAATAAGACATACAAAAGTAGAACGTATGGAATGCAATTTATGTAAATAGAAATGAGAGAGTAGTTAAGATAGATATCAAAGAGATAACCTTGAATGACCATTTTTTGCTCTATCGGTTCAACCATCCAAAAAGATGAAAAGCATGGAGAGGAAGTTACTCATAGAATTAGAGTGTAAACAACAAGGAGAGGTGCTTCTGTAATGTAGTATGACAGAAAATACCATTAAAATTAAAGAACAAAAATTTATAATATGGCTCTAAGACCAGCTATGCTTTACAGAGTAGAATGTTAGGCAGCCAAGAAGCAACAGATACATTGATAAAGTGTAGTTGAGATGAGGATGTTAAGCAGGTGAATGGCAATACTAGAAAATATAGGATAAAAAAATGATTGTATTCATGTGAGCTTAGGGGTAGCACCAATAGATAATAAAATGAGAGAAGGTCGATTGAGAAGGATCAATCATGAATGATGAAGACCAATGCATGCACCAGTGAGGAGTGAGATGGTGCAAGCTGAAGGTATTAAAAGATCAAAAGGCCACATTGACTTGGGTTAAAGTAATAAGGACATGAGTATTTGTGACATAGCAACAGATATGGCCCTAGATGGAGTGGAATGATGGAACAGGATACGTGTATCCTAACCCAAACAGCAATACCAACATTTAAAACCCTAGCTGACAGCATGACCAAGTCAATGGTTATGATAAGCTACAAACCACAGCATAAAAATGAGTCTTTAACTAATTCATCAAAAAAAGAAGTCCTTGACTAACCATAGGCTAGGCACATCTAAATTCACTGTAACAAGTCAGCCAACGAAGAAAAATGAAAGAAACACATAGGAAGGGCTTTAAGTTGGATTTCAGTGTCGAGTGCTTAAACTACAGTATGATTTTAGACTTTTCACGAAGATTCCTTTTGTTTTTCTTTATTGCTTTTGAATTGTAATAGGAAAAAAAATTGGTCAGATTTTTTTAAGGGTAAGGTAAAATCTTTTTTTTTTTTTTTTATCAGTAAAGAAAGGAATTTTATAAATAGAAAGTGCAAGCAAAAGCAGTACAAGCCCCTTCAGGGGAACTATATTAATCCTAAGTTGTCCCAATCAAAAGCCCAAACAAAAAAATTACACCTGATGAATTCAGGCAGATGGGATGTCCATCGGAAGAGCAGGCGTAAAGCACTCTCTCTCAGCCCAGATGCTCAGCAGACAATATTAGGAATGCAATTCCAAAGGATAACTCCCTTTGGGGACAGATGGCCCTCTCTTTCGCCAAACCAGCCTTGGAGAAAATATGAGATAGATTCCAGTGAGGCCCAAGGGTGCCTAAATCTCGAAAGGAATTCTCCCCAAACTTCAACAGTCACGGTGCAGTGAAGAGATGTGAGGCTGACTCTAAACTCCTCTTGCAAAGGCTACACTGACTAGCCATATGGAAACCTCTTCTCATGATGTTGTCTTGGGTAAGGACCAAATCTTGTTGTTGTCATTGTAAGGTAAATTCATTAAAGAGAAGAATGTACAAAGATAGGTCAGATAACCATTGCAGTAGAACTTACTATGCAGTATTAGTATCAGAAATCCCACGTAAATACTTTTGTTTCCCTGTAATCTTTTTCTATTTGATTTTGCTCTCTCTCTCTCTCTCTCTCTCTCTCTCTCTCTCTCTCTCATTTTGAATGCATGAAATACATTTTTGGCTGAAAGTGGAGCCAACAGGTTCTGCAACTAGAACTTTCTTCATAGAAGTTAATAGAAGGAATCTCATGAAAAGTAAACACTCAAAACAAGTAATCAATAAAAACAGTTGGAACTGGTAGATACCAAGCGACCGTAGATGGCAATCGGAAAATCACAGCGGACACAAAAATGGACTCGCTCCCCAAGCTGTCGACGAGACCTGCGGCCAACGTTCTTGACAATGGAAGCAGCACTAACAGTACCAAGGCTCTTGGCAACAGGAAGATCGGCAAGGACTAGGTGGTCAGGGCACGCTACAGTCACAGTGTCCACTGTCAAGGGCTTCGCTCCTCCCCCACTTTCTGAAGATAAATCCTTGTTCAAACGGATCTGAAGCATCTTCAGTTTGTTGTCTCTTCTGTTCTCTGTCTCTCTTAACTAGTTAATAACTTTGGCTTCAAAGCTTCAAGTTATGGATATAGTGATGGGATTAACTCATTTACACTTCTGGAAAAAAAGAAGAAGAAAAAACAGTGAAAAGAAAGATAGATAAGAAAACATAAATTAGAAAAGTACATATATCAGGAAAAGAAGAAGAAAATTATGATGAAAATCAATCGTAATCAACTATTTTAGACAATTTCCACTAGTTAACATCGCGAATTAATACCCCGCTTTCATACTTGAAGAGAATACATTTGAAGGCACATATCACATCGTAATAGGTAAACAAAACCTTATGTAAATCCTCCGACAAGAAGAACTAAACAAATAATGAATCAAACATAAGAAGAAAGAAACTTTACAATTTAATCAGCATCTAGAAAAAACAAAGACATCCATACTTCACGAATCCTAACTATCATTATTCATGAATCGCCAATCTCATTAAAAATAACTTGTAAGAAGAAAAGACCCATGAACCCTACCTCCAAAAATAAAAAATAAAAAATCTAACCTAAATTGGAAGCAAAAAAATAAGGGTTCAAACTAAATCGAACACTCATCAAAACCCATATTTCCAGAAACCAACCCCTCGCTAAAACATTCACAGTACCCAAAATACAAAGGATAAAGATCAAAAAAAATAATCTCAGGAACATCAATAGATCAACCCAACGTACACTACGAATAGAACAAGGAATGAATCAACAGTATAAATTTTCTTCTTCAAGACAAACACCAAACTTGTAGGACTCAGTTTGAAACTGCCCTCCAATCAATAACAGAAAACAAAGAAAAAAAAATAAAGAAAAGCAAATAATCTAAACCAAATGTGTGAGAAAGACTTGAGCTTACCTGCGAGGCAGCGATGGCTCTGTGGATGCAGCGAAACGGAGAGAGAGGGGTCTCTGATTTGTTTTGAAGCGACGAGAAAAATGGTTTCGATAACCAAAGGAAACACAGCGGTTTGATAAGGCCACGGATTCATGTGAGTCTGCCTTTATAAACTGTCCGATTCGAATAAGTGCTTTTATAAGTTCCACTTTATATCCTAATCCAATGGTGGAAAAAGGATCTCATTTGAAGGCAGCCTCATGGAGTTATGACTCAAGGAAGGAAAAGTCAATGATTCCATTAGCTCCATTGTGTAGAACAGTAGAAGTCTATGCATAATCGTTGATTGGGATCTTTTTATTCCACGTGTTTTGGTTTGTAGAGCCTCCCTCTGCTCTATCAGCCTCTCTATTGTTCTGTTTTTGACAACCCTGGTCTCCCCGGTCTAACTCACATGAATCCGGTCTGACTGAGATGATATTCAACGTGTGACACGTTGCATGATTCTCTGTAAATACTCGAGGGTTTAAATGAGGGTGTTATAGGAAATACACAGTAGAAAAGTATGAGTGTATTTACCAAAGTACTGTTTGTCAAAGTGTGATACCTCTCTGGTTAGACCGGAGTTAGAATCATCTTTTCACTGAATAGGGAGACATCATCTAATACCAATCCAGCATGCAGCACTACACCTGATGAAGGGTATTTTGATCCTATATATGGGGATACTTTTTTATAAGACTGTCATTTAGGCATGGGTGGCCCAAAGCCTGATATGTCGGGTCCAAAAAATAATCGGGCTGAGCCCAACTTCAGACTGGGCTGAATTTGGGCTCAGCTTTTAGGCTTGAAGTTTTATTCAAGCTGACTATGGTAAGGCTCAATTTCAGTTTGATACCCAGACCGGCTGAACCTGAAGTAGTTAACATAAATCATTTTTAGTTAGATATTGATATTAAGCCTGTATTTTTTTTATTTTATTTTTGGGGGGCAGGGTGGGGTGGTCTAAATATTTTTAACAAAATTACCATTATCAAATAGTTCAATGTGTCATTTATTCAAAAAGGCCCATGAAATTTATTTTGGGGTAGTTATGGCTTAAAATCAGCCCAACAATTAAGGGAAGAGTTTAGTTTGGGAAGCCTGAAACCCATTATTTGAAACGGGCTGACGACCTTAGACCGAGTTCGGGCATTTTGAGCTGAGTTCTGCTTGACCTCAGCCCAGACCAGCCCAACCCGATTGACAGTCGTATTAATCTATTATTTATTTACTAGAGCACGTTCCCTTACTGTCATGCTTTATTATTTTTATTTATAATTATTTTTTATGTATAAGATTTTTTTTTGGTAAAATAGTATAAGTTGATTTTTTTTCTTCTTTGGTAATGATTCAAGCTCATTGTAGGCACACACACACACACACACATATATATCAATGGGCTTCTCTCTCTCTCTCTCTCTCTCTCTCTCTCTCTCTCTCTCTCTCTCTCTCTCTCTCACAAACACACACACAAAAAAACAAATAGGTATCATATATAAAACATATTAATAGACAAAAACCATATCTTCATTAAATTATCCTGGTTATAAAATAAATTATTTATTCTTGAACATTTTTACTGTTTATATTTTTGAACATCTGAAATGAATCCAATCGACTAAGGTGGTTAAGGAAATCCAATTGGGTTGATTTTCGGTCTTCCTTAAATGGGAGCTACAAACTGATTACTTGGGATTTGATAAGGAGTGCCCATATTGTATCAGTTACCACCAAGAGAAAGGGAGTAAAAGGATTGCCTAATACATGCCCTCTTTCAATTGCTGTCTTAAAAGACCAAATATCTTGAAGATGGCACGTATCAGACTTAGGGGTGGCACTGAGCCAATCTAACTTGGATCTCGGCTTGTCATGAGCCGAGCCTGAGCCTAATTTTAGCTTCGTTGTGCCTAAGCCTGAATTTGAGCTCATTTAGTAAGCGAGCCTAATCCAACTTCACTTAGCTCGGCTCGTTAAAAGCTTAATTTGGTTAATCTTATATATATATATATGGCAAGCCGAGCCTGAGCTCGGCAGCTCAGGTTTGTCATGACCCTGAGTTTTGCTTTCATGTGATGAGCCCAAACTGAGCTGGGCAAAGCTCAGCTCAGGTCGGCTCATTGCCACCCCTATCAGACTATTAGGGATGTCAATGGACAGCCCAAGTCAAGCCTCGAGGGCATTGGGACTGGACCGAGGATATGAGACTTGATCAAATCTCGTCCATGGCCCAAAGGTGTCCTATATTTAGCGAGGCTGACCCGGATTGTAACAACATGACCTTCATCATGTGGGGTGATTATTCAGTCCTTCATTAAAATCTATCTCCCAATTCATTGGACAAGATTCCCTCTTAATCAAATGTACTATATCAGCAAAATGAAGTACAGGCAGTTGCTTTTGATTGGGACAAATGCCTGTATAAGTTGTCACCAAACTAATAAGAAGTTTAAGGCAGTTGAAAAACTATCAAAATGATTTTTCTTGCCATGTTGTACCACCCTACACAAATTTAAACTATTGTTTTTGCATGATGAGACAATTGTGCCAACAGTTCATAATATCCAACCAGGAATTGCTTTCAAATGCTGATTTGGTAAAGGCAGACTACCCAATTCTGTCGAGTACTATCACAGGACCCACATGGCTGGTCTGGGACCACCATAATTTGCCACGTGTCCAATGTTCAAAAGTATAGCCTCCCCTTAAACTTGCTTGGACCAAAATCAACATGATCACACTGTTTTAATCATTACAAATTTCTTACCACCCCATAAAAAAAAAAAAGGTAGATACACCCTTGTGACACAAATAAACTAATTTTGGCTTAGATAATCTCTAGTCCAGCTTTACCAAAAAATTTCTATAGTCCAGGACCCATCCACTACATGAGACATGTATTCTAAAAAAGGACTCTATCCTGGCTGATTATTTGTGTTAAAGTTCTCTTACATAACCAAAACGAAATGATTTTTATTAACCGTGACTTCCAAGTGTAGCATTTAAATACAACAACAAAAAATGAGTGGAAGGTCATTTGGTACTCCCAGGAAATGGGGAGAAGGGAAATGAAATTCCCTGAACATATTGAGTTTCTATCACATGACTCTATCAATGAAAATGAGAACAATGGCAGCGGGAGACGTTATTTCACTCTAGATAAGTTCCATGGTTGTTGAAGCGATCCCCAGGAATGGTCATTCATTGTCTAGTGGCCCATCAGTCCTTAAAACTGAAGCAAAGTGTTACACTTCCCATGTAAAGAATTTCTTAGCCTGTCAGGGAGATAAAAGGAAAATAGTGAGCAAAATGGAGGAAAATTAAACAGATAGATTTTTAAAACACCAGTTAATTGGTTTAAGCAACAGTGAAAATTACAGAAGTCTCCATCTATACCTATACAAAATTTTGAAGATAAAAAGTCTCAATTTATTGAACATTTGACCATATAAAAAAAGTTCAGCAAGACTAGAAAACCCCGACCCATCTAAGAGCCTATACAACTTTTTTAAAAGTGGTGGATAAGAGAGCAATGGCACCTCTGCCAATTCAGAAAAACCGTATTCTCATGCAAGTTCAGGTCTTTATACATGAGGTATAATTGCAACCTGCACAGAGAGAGAGAGAGAGAGAGAGAGAGAGAGAG